>PVIR01024423.1:0-26075 GCA_004026965.1 Petromus typicus | reverse complement strand
GGTGTGGAGACCCACACCCAGCAGCAACCAGTACCACATACCACAGTGCTGGGCGTGGTGGCTCACGCCTGTAATCCCAGCACTCGGGAGGCAGAGGCAGGAGGATTGTGATGTGAGTTTGAGGCTGAGCTCAGGGCCAGCCTGAACCACAAAGCGAGACCCTGTCTCAAAAAACCTAAAAAAAAAAAAAAAAAAAAAGGTATTACACCAGGAGACCATATTTTGGATTGAGGCCTCTCTCTCTCCCTGCAGTATTGGGGATCAAACTCAGGCCCTTGTGCTTCTAAGATGGGTGTGGTAGCCCTTGAGTTGAATCCCTGGCCCTTGGGTGTCACTTTCTGAAGAAATGTCATTTATGCTGACAACTGAAAGACAAGAAAGATGTTCTGACAAACAAGAGGACTGTTTCATCAGAGTCACGAAGCTGGAGTCTGTGAGTGCGGAGGGAGGAAGAGCTAGGAGAGCAGCAGGTAGGGGAGGTGCAAGCGCATGCGCTCTGGTCCGAGACCTCGGGGGTTTTAAGCTATCTACAGTCAAGTCGTGGCTTCTACTCTTATTAGCTTAGACGTGCCACTTACTTTTGCTGCAAATCTGTTTAAATTTCACTAAAATTATCCATCACACAGATAACGCAGATTAGTGCATCTAAAGGTCATAGCGTGTGCATTTCTTTCCTCTTTCAGCTTTTTTTCTTTTGGTGCTGGGCCTGAACTCAGGACCTCTGTGCATGCTAAGCATGTTCTCCACCACTGGAATACTGCGCCAGCTGCTCTTCCTGCATTTTTACCCAAAGCTGTTGATGTGGTCTGCTCCAGTAGTTATTTATCTTGGGTTTTCTTTGCCCTTACTCGTGATCTGGGGTAGAAGTTGCTTACAAATCAAATAATCAAAAGCTGAATAACCTAGAATTGACTGTTTTTAAGAAACTCCAGTTACATATTGACACTGCCTGTATTAGTTATAATAGATGGATTTAGAGTCAATCGTCAGAGCTTGGTGTCAGGTCTGACCTTCAGCGATGCTCAAGCTCATGTTTGCTTAATGCTTTGTTGACACAATAACTGTCATTTCTTTTCAACTTGGAAAAGACTTTCTGTTTTGATGCATAATATGAAAGCTGGATGTGTGACTGAGCAAACTGAAAATATTTATTCAGAAAATATTTCATTTCAGTTATCTGTCATGGTGAGAAAGCAGCTTTCTGTTTCCCAGTGATCAGCACAGCCCAGGATGTTTTAGTTTATCGGCTCTGTTTGTTGTGAGTGCTTATATGAAAGTACTTGGGAACCTATTCCCAAACAGAACGAGTGCCCCAGATTCTCAAAAGTTGAGAAGCTGTCACAGGCTGTATCCATTTATCTGACTAAATGAACTAGGTCGAAGAGTCCTTTTCGGTCTTTCCTTCTCTAGCCTTATGATTCTGAAGTACACAGATGAAGTTTCTGCGGTAGAAATCAGCACTACCACCTTTCAGAGGGGCTTGCGTAGGGAGTTTAAACTCCATACCCACTTAGCAGCTACCTTTGGGACACAGGACTCCCCTCTGGCTGTGGGTTTAGTATTAGAAGCACCCTACAGGCTTCCTGTCAATGTCACCGGGTTGGCATGGGGTTAAACCAGCCGTCATTTATAAGACAGTTGACAGTGATGAGTGTTTAACAGATTCTACTGAGTAGAAAGAACTGCAAGAGTTCTTCCTGGCCTGGTTCCGGTCAGGTGTCTCTTACTTCCTGTTATTTGTCACCACTCCATAAAATAGGGCGCATGATGGTGAAGTGCTAGATGAAAGTGAGTTCCTGTACTAGAATGACTTTTCACGGTCATTTTTTTTTAACATTCATCCAGAATAATTAAACTCCACAACTACCCTCTAGTTTTTTGCTGTTTATCAACCCATACTTGCAGGAAGCCCTTCCCTCCTTACAGTGGGAACCTTTCATGGTTGGCTCTATGCCATCGTCCTTCACCCGCCCACACCGCCTGTACTGGGAATGGGGCTCAGGGCTTTCACATTCAGCTAGATCCCCAGCCTTTTTAATTTTTATTTTGAGACAGGGTCTTATGAAATCGCTGAGCTGCCCAAGATGGGCTGGAACTTGCTTTGCTCCTGCCTCAGCCTCGCAGAGTGCTGGAATTACAGGAGTATGCCACCACACCTGACTGCCTTCTTAACCTTTGTGAGAATTACAAAACAGCTCTCAAAGACCTCAAAACTATCATGTATTCCTCAGCCTTCTCTTTTAAAAAGTGGTAATTATATCACGTCTTGTATCATTTTTTTCTCTTATTTTTGTAATTATTTTAACCTTTTTGTTGTTTTCCTCCATGTCTCCAGAGCTTTTTCTCCTAGATCTCACTCACTGACTAATTTTTACTTATTGTCTCTGCAGCTCTCTGCTTTCCTTTCCAGAACGTTGTGTTGTTTTCATTCTTAACCATTGGCTTGTACTCCGGTTACTCTCTGGCACCCTGCACAGAGCACCACTGGTGTTTCTGGGGCTGGCCTGTGCCTTTCACGGAAAACTACCAGATCTTTTAAACGCCGGGCCTGACTTGGGTCCCGCTCAGCCGGCTCTGGGCCTGGGCCGCGAAGCCCCTTGGTATGAGGTTCCTCTTCCCACGGCCTGGTGCTGTTTCTCCTGGTAGGACCAAGAGGCCTGGTGAATCGTGTCCAAGGCCTCCGTCCTGCCCCATAAACACCCGTCCGATGGTGTCATTGTGTGGGAGAATGCAGAGCCAAGGCGGCTTGTGTTGCTGTTGTTGACTCCGCAGTGTCTGCTTTTGCTGGCAGGGCTGCAGATGGCACGATGTTCCCGCTCATGCCCTTCTGTGCTAACCCCGCACCTGCCCTGAGCTGGGCTCTCGGTGAGGTCAATGGTCCGGCCGCCACCAAGATGACAGTGAGCAGGCCAAGGGAGCCTTCCAACCGGGCAAGGGGGCACAAACACCATGAAACGCGAGTCCTGAATCTCTCCTTCAAGTAGTGTCCAAAATGGAAATTCTCTGAGTCACACCCTGTAAATGCTTTCACCCTGAGGCTGTTTTCCTTAGACCTTTTGTTGTCAGGGAAAAACAAAGAAGAAAAAACCCAGAGAGGAGAGAACAGGAAGTTGAAGAAAGTTGAGGGAAACTGACTTGGAGAAGTGAGTGGTTCAGAGACACACGTTTAAACATGGCTGAGGACCTTTCAGGATTTCCTTGAGGCAGGGAGGAGTCAAAGTGCCACATTTTACCAACCATGTCACTGTTATTTCAATGTAAAACACATAAATTCGTTTATTTTGGACATGGCAAAAGGATAAATTCAGTTACAACAATAAGCAGAATAAACTCCAAAGGTTAAAATGATTAAAGAATAGAAATCACCTTACAAATAGTAGCTCTGACTTTCAAAATGAAGTACTACTTATTAAAATTTAGATTTTTGAGCAAAAGGAAGAAATGTAAAACTTATCTCTAAAAATAAAGCTCTCCAACCTGTAATTTGAGAACGGTGCCATTTTCATGTGAATTTTTTTTGACAACCTCTAGTCCCTTGTGACAGAATGTCTCTTCAGTTTGAGTCGTCTTTGCACATTTATGAAATCTGATGATGCTGTTTTCGCACCATCTTAGACATCTGGGTCAAGGTGATGAGTGGGACATTGCAAAGGTGCAGGAAGGGGGCAGGGGTGTGTGGGTGGTGGTGAAGGGTTACTAGGATGTGGGAGAGGGTTACGGAAAGAAGACAGCGAGGGCGCAGAGTAGCAGAGATGATTTCAGCACCTTTTCCATTTTGCTGCCACTTGAGTTCACGGTTGCTGGAGCTGTTGAGTCTAACCCTTCATTCCTTTGTGGAATTAGCCTGGAAAGACTTTTCTTATAGCTACATCCCAGATTCTGAACTTGGGGCCACAAGTCTGTTTGATTATAAGCTCTTTATTTCTTAACCAAGTATGCCATATATTCTTTTTTGGTCAGCAATGACAGTCGTCTTGGAGGATGTCATTTCCTGTTGTTTGTTTTGGTTTTTGTTACGTTGCTGCCCTTTTATGAACAGACTGTTCAGGGGCCGGATTTCCTGAGAGCTGATGAAGAAGCTGCTACATGAAGATGGACAAAGGGGGCTTTTCCCATGACTCCCATGGAGAACACTGTACCTGCTGCCTAATGTGTCATAGCATGGGGAAGGTCTCGCCGTGAATGCAGTTAATGGCCCTCACATTTGCAAGAAGCACAGATCTATACACTACCGTGATGTCTTTTTAAATGTGTGTCATAATCAAAGGCAACAGAATAATTCACAACTGGGGTGAGACTGTGCTTAAAGCAGATGGACATGTTTTCATTGTGCCACGGTATGGGGTGGAGCATGAGAATACCCCATTGTACCGTAAAATATTGAGATCTAACTTGCGAGAACTTTTGTCATTGCTTCTCCGCTCTACAATGTTGCTTTATTCTGTCCAGATCTGGACCCAGTCTCTGGCCAGCTATTTAGTGCTGAGAGCTAAACAGTTCAATACGTAACCAGCATCCAATTCTTAGAAAAGAAACACAGAGGAGTTGACTGCTTTACTTTTTCCATTAGCTTCCCACGTTGTTGCAGTTCTTTTGTGTATTATGCACGAAGATTGCTTACTATCATACTGCTTCTTTGTACTAATTACATGTCTTTTTAGGATGCTTCTGATCAGGAGTTCCCAAGCTTTAGTGTGCATTAGGGTTACATGGAAGTTTTGTTACCTACAGACTGCTGGGTGTCACTCATGTAGATTCTGACTCAGTATGTGACTTGGGGACTATAGTTTGGATTTCTGACAAGTTCTCAGGTGATGCTACGCTGCCGGTCTGGGGACCACACTTTGAGAAACACTGTTCAGATCTCTTAGATATTACTTCAAATCTTCTGAGTGGAGTTCTAAACAATTAGTTATAGTCCTTATGGGCCAGGGATTTAGCTCAATGGTTCTGGTGCCTGTCTTGCAAGCGCAAGGACTCGGGTTCGATCCCTGGTAACCGCATACCATACTGGGTGTGGAGACTCATGCCCAGCAGCAATCAGCACCACATACCACCGTGCCAGGCATGGTGGCTCACGCCTGTAATCACAGCACTCGAGAGGCAGAGGCAGGAGGATTGCTGTGATGTGAGTTGGAGGCTGAGCTCAGGGCCAGCTTGAACCACAAAATGAGACCCTGTCTCAAAAAAAAAAACCTTAAAAAAAAAAAAAGAACTAGAATACTCTCAGTCAGAGAAGCTCTATTAGTTCATAAACTCCCAGAACTCAGCCACCTTCTACTGGATAGGTTTTAGGAGTGTAAATTGACCGTGTGGCATCTCCTACGCCTTGAGCCGAAATCTTTCAGAGCTCTAGCTGCTGTGTCGGAGATGTCAGAGCACAGAAAACATTGATCACATCTCATAGGCTGGACCTTGAAAAATCTCAACTGCTAGTAAACTCTGCAGGAGGAACCCTCATTGCTGGGACCCTGTTTTGTTTGATCAGCATAATAGATTTGTAATAAGAAGCTTTTTAGTGATTAATAAAATGAAAACCTTGAGTTCCTGCTTAAATAACAGGTGGGTAGAGTTCTTATTTTTGTTTTCAGTGAAGTTATGGAAAAGAAATATTTCTCAACCATTCTCATGTGATGAGAGAAGGATCATAAAGGTCAAACTGGAAGTTTGGAACTGAATTTCTTTCTTTCTTTTTTTTTTTTTTTTAATTTTATTGAGACAGGGTCTCGCTTTGTAGTTCAGGCTGGCCCTGAGCTCAGCCTACAACTCACATCACAGCAATCCTCCTGCCTCTTCTTCCTGAGTGCTGGGATTACAGGCGTGGGCCACCACGACTGGCACTGTGGTATGTAGTACTGATTGCGCTGGGCTTGAGTCTCCATTCCCAGTATTGTATGTGGTTGCCAGGGATCGAACCTGGGCCCTTGCGCTTGCAAAACAGGCGCTGGAACCACTCAGCTAAATCCCCAGCCCCTGACTTATGTATTTAACCAGAGGTCATCCTTGAATGTAGATGTTACAAGGAAAGCAACTTTCTCTTGTTCCCTCTACTATCTCCAGTGCCAAATGGTTTCTGACATGTAATTGTTGCTTCATGAATATTTGGTAGATGGGTGAGTGAATGAATCTATCTTTTTCAGCAACTTGTTCCCAAATGGACAACCCACCAATAGATTTGATATTTTCCCTAATAGAAGTATTTTACCTAAAAGTTCTAAGTTTAGTGCAGTCATTTCCATGAGCTGCATGTGGAACTAATTGGCAATTACTGAGGGTAGCAAATTGTGGTGCTCTGCAGAGAATGGGAAGGTGTGGCATTCTGAATTCTTTGAGTTACTGAAATCCTTGCAATTATTGTCAAGGCTGTGGAAGTATTAAAACATCGTACTCTATTTTAATAGTAACTCTCCTTTACCTTATATAGTTTTTCAAGCTAATGGTTTTACTTTGTGGTTAAATCAGTTAGAATAATTGCTTCAGTAGGCAGGATCATTGGCTATTAAAACTTCTACAGAAGTTTTAACAGAGGATCTCTTATTTACAGTGCAGTCAGGGTGCAGACCCGCAGTGCTATGGGTCCTCCGGCTCTGCTTAGCAGGGGTGGCTCATGAGTCATCTGTGAGAATTTAAAAATTTGGGGCTTTTCATTTTAACGATAATTTTTTAAAAAAGAAATGTAAACATATTCTAGGTCATCGGGTTGATCTCATAACAAAATTCGGCTCCTCAGTGTCCATGAAAACCTGTGTTTATGATGGTTGTGTTGGGTCCAGACATTCAGGAGAAACTGTCATGTGTTTGAGAACAAGATAGCAGCCGCTCGCTACCTCAGGATGCACTGTGCCAGGTGAAGGGGAGAGCACAGAAAGCGGGGGTCCCCAGCCAGCGCTCAGGTCGGGCCCCCGGTGACTCAGCCCCACCGGAAGGACTCGGCTACAGGGCAGGTGATGAAGACAGAGAGAGGAGACACACTTTTGGGGTCAAGTGGACACGACATCGTGACTGTTTGACCCTTTGGGGAAAGTCCGGACAGTGGAGTCCATGGAGCTAGTCAGGGATGACAGCTAGGGTTTCTCAAGTTGAGCAATGAAGTGATTCTTTAAATGAAAAACATTGAATGTTAATTTGAAGCAATATAATAATGTTACTTACAATTGTCTGTTCACAAAATTAGGTATAATTTTGTTTTATCAGTCTTATAAAGCCAAGACATTTACAAATTTAACATAAATTATAAAACTGATTCATTGCAAATTAACAACTTTAATATGGCAATGGTTCTGTTTTGGTAAAAACTACTTAGAAAGCAAATATATCACATAGTTTTGCAGTTCAGGATATTTAGAGCGAGGATGGAGACAGGTAGTGAAAGGATTGTTAGCACGTAGCCCATAGACAACCCAGCTGAAGAACACCCACAGTATCTTGTTTTGGGGGTGTGCTGGGGATCGAACTCACAAACTTGTGCTTGCAAGGCTGACTTTGTGCCACTGAGCTAAATCCTCAACCCAAAACCAAACTATCTTTAAGAAGACTTACACTTATAAAGTTTGAGAGCCCTGGTTTTTTTTTTTTTTTTTTTTTAGGTTTTTTTGAGACAGGGTTTCACTTTGTGGTTCAGGCTGGCCCCAAACTCAGCCTCAAACTCACATCACAGCAATCCTCCTGCCTCTGCCTCCTGAGTGCTGGGATTATAGGCGTGAGCCACCATGCCCGGCACTGTGGTATGTGGTATGGTTGCTGCTGGGTGTGTCTCCACACCCAGTATTGTATGTGGTTACCGGGGAATCGAATCCCGGCCCTTGCGCTTGTAAGACAGATGCCGGAACCACTGAGCTAACTCCCGGCCCTCTGGGAGCCCTGTTTTAAGACTCGTTTCAAAGGTTACTTCATTTGAAAATCTCCTCAGACAAACCCAGCTTGATTCCATGTCTTTCATCTGGATCCGTGCAGGATTTTGTTGTCTGATTGATCTTAAAGTGTCTCTCCTCATCAATTTATTATTGAAAGCAATTTTTAAAAGTGTCCCCCAAGGTTGCAGTGGTGTCTGACATGCAGCAGGCCTGCTGTGAAGTTTTGTTGGTTCAGTGAAGCTCGGGAGAGGCGTCTGGCCTTCTCTTTTTTAAATGATTGATTAAAGTAAGTGTAAAAAGCCATGAGGTTAGAGCCAGAGCGTGGTCTGTAAAGAAGACTCATTATAAGAATGACAGGAAATGGGGTTCTTGTAGGAATCAGACCTGCCATGGTTGGGAGACGCAGGAGAGGGAAGCTCCCGGAGGGAAGAAAGGTCCGCAGTCGGAGTCTGGGAAGCCACATCCAGCCTGGGGACCTCACGGGAAGGTCTGTGGGCGGCTGCGTGGCTGCCATCAAGGTGTCTGGTCATGGCTGTGTGGCTGCCCCTGGTCAGAAAGGAGAGGCAGATGCAGGGCCTCTGAGAGCACTGGAGAAATGGAGTGTGTCTTTCCGTCTTTTGAGCATTTCTCTTGCTATGTCTGATAACAAAATTTTAGAGAATGACGACTGTTATTTCATTTTTGCTTTTTAATCTCATACAAGTTCTTCTTGGGCAATCAAACCCACAACCATAAAAAAGAGGACTTGGGAATATGAAGTTTATTCTCAACACAGAACAAACCACCCCTGATTTCCCATTCCTAACAGCCTGGCTCTGCAGCGCACTCCTTTTAAGCCCCTCTGGTCTCATCGAGGCAGAAAGGTCCCTAAGGATCTAGTTCAGACTGTTCAGGATGAAGTAATCATGTCACAACCGAAGCTCCCTATGGCGCACATTGTAAAATGAACCACTGAATTGGGTCATTGGATTCGGAAACAATAAGTAACAGATCTAGAAGTTAGATCTTTCTTTTTATTTTTATTTATTTTTAGTGTTTTTGCGAGAGGGTCTTGCTGGTCCTGAATTCAGCAATACTCCTGCCTCTGCCTCCTGAGTGCTGAGGTTACAGGCGTGAGCCACCATGCCTGGCACTGTGGTGTGTGGTACTGATTGCTGCTGGATGTGAGTCACCACGCCCAGCATTGTTGTATATGGTTACCAGGGATTGAACTAGGAACCTTGAGTTTACAAGGCAGGTGCCGGAATCACTGAGCTAAATCTCTGGCCCCATTATGAGTATTTTCATTATTTCTTGTGGGAAAATGATCTTAACTTACAGCCAACTTGAGTCACAACCAGCCCTTGAGAAGGACCTGAGTTCCTAGGCCAAGGGTCCACTGTACATACATGTTAGATTAAAGCGGCAGAACCCCAGTTAGTGTGTGCAGCTCAAGTGGCACCTCAGAGCCTAGCACAGCCAGTCCAGGAGAATGGATGACACACTCAGGAGCTTCAGAGGGAAGGTATGGAGCTCTATTTCAGTGCTGGCAGACCAGCCTGGGATGTCTCTGCCAGGAGGCTGGTGCCTCGGCTCTGCTGAAGCCAAGCTTTTAGACCTTTGTTAGAGAATGTTCTTGAAGTTAAGGGGAGGAGTTAAGCTTAATATCATTTCCTTGGTTAAATTCAGCAATTCTATTGGTTACAAACTTACATATCCTATTGGCTAGTGCAGAGTACAGACTATAAGCTCTGCTGGTTTGAACAGAGCACAGATTGCCACCTATAACAGAGAAGCAAGTATAACAATCCTCTTTAACAAGAAAGAACTTCTAAGCCCAAGTGAGTTAAGTCTTCTGAGGCTCCAAACCTCAATTGTAACAAAAGCCGATGAGCGCAGGCAGCTCTGCAGGGAAGGTAACAAATTTATAAAGTTAAACAAAGGGGATGCGGGTCTACTTCAGAGCCTTCCAAGAGGCAGGCTTAGCTTTAGGTGAGTGGAAGGTTTTACAAGTTCAGTTTTCCCCTTCACGATCTTATATATAGTCATATGTCATACATACATCTCTCTCTCTCTCTCTCTTTCTGTCTGCATGCAAATGGAGTGGTAAGGATTGATTGACAGGTGTACATTCTGTTCATTTCTCTGCTGCTTCCTCTTATGCTCCATGACCCTTAGAACTTCACCTAAAAAATACTGATGCAAAGAGGAAACTGTGAAGAATTTCAGGATAACAACAGTAGAACATAATCTGAGCTTGACGTCTGCCTGAGTTTCCCGCTATCTTTATCAATCACCACTGTTCTCTAGGTCTTTTCTTCTCTATTTATGTATCTCGATGTACATTTATTGTTATATGCGGACAGGAGGTTCTGTTTATTTCAGTGGGTTATAATTCATTAATGTATTTATTTTGATAATCAAGTAGATTTTTTTGTATTCAAACTGACTCTTGTGTTTTCTTCCAGCGCCATTTTCATTTTTAGCCCCTTCTCCCCCCACCAGGCCAGGGATGAACTCAAGACCTTGCACTTGCCAGTGGCGCGGTGCTACTGAGCTACATCCCTGGCCTGCCATTTTTCTTTCTTCTCCTTTTATTTTTCTTTTTGTATTTTCTGATTCAAAAAAAATATTTCAGGTTAATCTTGAGTCTTTTCCCACATTCCTGGAATTAGCCTTCTTGCTAAGGAGTTCTTGCTTCGTTTTGTGAGGAAAGATATTTAGAAATCATGACCAACACGCTGCTTGCTAATTGTTTCTAGACCCTTTGCCGTCGAGAGCTGGTGGAGGGTACTGTTTTCTTTCTTAGAAATCATGAGATAGGAGGATCACAAGTTCAAGCCCAGCCTGGGCAACTTAGCAATTTAGTGAGACTTTAGCTCGCTCACAATATAAAATAAACAAGGGCTGAGGAGACATTTCAGTGCAAAGGCCTTGAGTTCACGCCGCTATACTCCGTCCCCCCAAGTCATGGGATCCAAGTCCCAAACGCTCAGTTTCCCAGGCTTTTTCGTTGTCATTTTCCTCCCGTAGTTGTTTCCTCTGAGCCAGAACCCTGGGTCCCAACAACAGAATGCACCTGCTCCCCTGTTCTCTCCTATACCACATCCTGCAGCTGTAACATAAGAAGTAGTGAGAGCTGAGATTTGAGGGCTTTCCTTCTGCCGGACTGAGGAATTTATATAACCAAGTACAATGCTTGAAGTTTCTTGGATAATCACCCTTCAGTATGGTTATTTATTTGAAATACAGTAGGAGCCATTTATTCTGTCTTATACTCAGTGTTAGGCTTTTCTGGACTCCCTTGCCCTTGTTGATTTAACTTTTTGTATTTATTTATATTTTAAAAATTTATTCTTTTTTGGACTTATTTGTATAGAACACTGACATATTTTCAAGAGTTAGACTCTACCAAAAGTTACTTTAAGAGCTGTGGCTTTCTTCACGTATGTTGCATTTCCCCCATGTACTTTTTGGAGATAATTTCTTTTCTTTTTTTAAAATCTTTTTTTGTCTTTCTTTTTGGAAAAGTAAGTATATGTGTGTTTGTATTCTTTTTTCTTCTACAAAAAGAAGAGGATACAAAAACACTTTTAAACTTCAATTTTTCCAGTATAATTATTCTGGAATTCACCTACAAATATATTGAATATCTTTCTCATTTTTTGGGAAAGAATTATATAGTCTATAAACTATGGGTTTTTTCAATAGATGTCCTTTATTTGGTCATTTAGATAGTATGCTAGTGTTTTATAACTATAATTGATAATATAATCAATGCCATTTTGTGTATGTATTTTCATATCGCTACAGTTGTATTTTTAGGGTGAATACCTAGTAGGAGGACTTGCTGAAGCTCGGTGTAAATCTGGGCAGTCCTGTGGGAGATCGCCAGCTTCCCTTCAGAGGCGCTACACTGTTCGCTTTCCCACCAGCACCTATTTCTTTTCTTTTCTTTTTTTTTTTTTTGAGACAGAGTCTCGCTTTGTGGTTCAGGCTGGCCCTGAACTCAGCCTCAAACTCACATCACAATCCTCCTGCCTCTGCCTCCCGAGTGCTGGGATTACAGGTGTGAGCCACAACGCCGCGCACTGTGGTTTGTGGTGCTGATTGCTGCTGGGCGTGAGTCTCCACACCCAGTATTGTTATGTGCTTACCGGGGATTGAACCCTGGCCCTTGCAAATGCAAGACAGGCGCTGGAACCACTGAGCTAACTCCCCGGCACCAGCACCTATTTCTTGACAGTACTGCCAGCGGATAATAGTGATGCTTTAGAATTTCTGACAACCCAAGGGGAGAAAAATTATAATCAAGTATAAATTTCTTTTTGGAACTGGGAATTGAACTCAGGACCTTACACTTTCCAGGCAGGTGATTGCACTACTGAGCTACATCTTTGGCCCAATAAATAAGTATATTTTTAATTTGTATTTCTTTTACTATGCATGACTCTGAGTGTACTTTCATATGTTCAGAGTGCATTTTGTATATCTCACTATGGAGTATCAGTTAATTTCTTTTGCCTACTTATCTATAAAAATATTTATATATTCTCTAGATTGTAAAAGTTCTTTGTATATTAGCCCTTGTTTAACATACACACACACACACACACGTTAGATAATTTTTCCTGTTAATCATTTGCCTTCTGGTGTTTTGTCATGTAATTTTAAGAATTTAACTCTTTATTGGTACATTATATATGCATATGATGGGCACACTCAACATTTAGAATATGTACCAATTTATGACGTGATTTAATTCTCATTTTTTCCCCATTCCCTTACCCACCCTAAACTGCCCCCATATACATAAGCTTTGTTTCCTTTTCTTACCATCATATTTTTCTTTCTCTTGTTACACCTCATTTCCCTTTGAATATTTTCTATTTCACAATATCTGTCATACATTCTACAACTCATTTACACCTTCAATTTCTCATACCAGAGAAAAGATACAATATTTACACATCTGTAACCTATTTATTTCACTTATGAGTTTGTCCTTAAGGTATGTCCATTTGAATATAAATGACCCAAACATCATTTTTTATGTCAGAGTAGTGCACCATTTTATTAAAAAAACCAAAAAAAAAAAAAAAAAAAACTCATAGTGCCGGGTGTGGTGGCTCACGCCTGTAATCCCAGCACTCGGGAGGCAGAGGCAGGAGAATTGTGATGTGAGTTTGAGGCTGAGCTCAGGGCCAGCCTGAACCACAAAGCGAGACCCTGTCTCCAAAAACCTAAAAAAAAAAAAAAAAAAACCAAAACAAAACAAAACTCATCTTCTTTATCTAGTCCAGGGTTGATGGGCCTTTGGGTTGCTTCCAAGATTTAGCTATCGCAAACTGAGCTGCTATAAACATGGGTGCACATATGTCCCTGTGATATGAATCTTATGAATCTTGTAATTCTTTTGTGTATCTCCCCAGCAGGAGAATAGCAAGGTCAAATAGGACCTCTATTCCTAGTTTTTTGAGAAATCTCCACACCAATTTCCACAGTGGTTGTACCAGTCTACATTACCAGCAACAGTAGAAAAAGCTTCCTTTCTCCCCACAACCTCGCTAGCATTTGTTGCTGGCTAATTTCAAGACAGAAGCCATTTTTTTGTGGAGTGAGATGAAATCTCAGTGATGTTTTCATCTGTATCTCTCAAATGACCAGGGATTTTGAATGTTTCTTCATGTGCTTCTTAGCTGCTTTTACTTCTTCCTCCGAAAAGTGTTTGTTCATTTCAGATGGCAGTTTTTGAATTGGGTCTTTAAGTTTGGAGGGATTGATTTTTTTAAGCTCTTTATATATTCTAGATAGTAGCCCTTTATCTGAGGAACAGCGGGTAAAAAATTTTTCCCATATTGTTGGATGTCTTTCTGTTCTGCCTGTGGTTTCTTTTGCTATGAAGAAGCTTTTTAATAAGATGAGATCCCATTTGTTGATTTCTTCTACCAGTTCTCGTGCTACTAGAGGTTTTGTTCATGAAACCTTTCCTTAAGCTAATGTCTTCAAGAGTTTTATCTAACCTGTTTTCCAGTAGGTTTAGTGTTTTTGTTTTATCATTTAGGTCTCTAACCCACCCTGATTTTAGTGCAGTACATGGTGAAAAAGATAGATCTACCTTTAGTCTTTGGCAAGTTAAAACCTAGTTTTTCCTGCACTATTTGTTAAAGAGGCTATCTTTCCTCCATTGAGGATATTTGGCTCCTTTGTCAAAGATGAGGTGACTTAGTGTATCTGGAATTATTTCTGGATCTTCTAATCTGTTCCACTGATCTTCAGGTCTGTTACTCTGCCAGTACCATTCTATTTTTATCACAGTGGCTTTGTAGTATAGTGTTAAGTTGGGGATCATGATACCCTCTGCCATGTCCTTGTTTCCTAGAATTGCTATTCTAGGTCTTTTTTTGGTTCCAGATAAATTTTTTGGATGATTTTCTCTAGATCTGTGAAATATGCTGTTGGGATTTCAATCAGGATTGCATTGAATCTATCTAGTACTTGTGGGAGTGTAGCCATTTTGATAATGTTGGTTCTTCCTACCCATGATTAAGGGATGTCTTTCAATCTTCTGATATCCTCTTCAATCTCCTTTTTCAGAGGGTTGTAGTTTTCAGAGTATAGGTCTTTCACCTCCTTTGTTAGGTTGATCCGAGATATTTCATTTTTTGGAAGCTATTGTGAAGGGAATTGACTTTGCAATTTCTCTCTCAATGAGTCAGTTATTCATATATAAAAATGTTATTGATTCTTGAGCATTGACCTTGTATCTAGCACTCTACTAAATTTGCCAAATATGTCTAGTATTTCTTTGGTGGAGTTTTTAGCATCTTCTATATAGAGTATCATGTTATCAGCAAATAATGACAATTTAATTTCTTTCTTTCCTATTTTTTCCTTTTATTTCTTTCTCTTGTCTAATTGATGTGGCTAACATTTCCAGCACTATATTGAACAGGAGTGGTGAGAGTGGACATCCTTGTCTTGTTCCTGATCTTAGTGTGAAAACTTTCAGTTTTTGACCATTTAGAATGACGCTAGCTGTTGGTTTCTCATAAATAGCTTTTATTAGGTTGAGATAAAGTCTATCTATTCCAACTTTCTGTAGGGTTTTGATCAGGAATGGGTATTGGATTTTTTCAAACACTTTTTCTGTATCTATTGAGATGACCATATGGTTTTTGTTCTTGAGTCTATTAGTATTGTGTATCACATTTATTGATTTACATATGCTGAACCATCCTTGCATCCCAGGGATGAATTCAACTTGGTCAGGGTGTATGATCTTCTTGATAATTCTCTGTATTCTGTTTGACAATATCTTGTTGAGGATTTTTGCATAAATGTTCATTAGGAAGATTGGCGTATAATTCTCTTTTTTGGTTGGGTTTTCTTTTTCTTTTTGAATCAAGGTAATGGTTATTTCCAGGAATCAATTTGGGAGTATTGCTTCCCTTTCAGTTTCATTAAAAAGTTTGAGAAGTGGCATTAACCACTGCTTTGAAAATTTTGTAGAATTCAATGATAAAGCCATCAGGTCCAGGGCTTTTCTTGTCAGTAGGATTATTATTACGTTTTCAGTTTCACAGATTGATATTGGGGTGTTTAACATTTTTATATCCTCTTTGTTCAACTTTGGAAGTTCACATGTGTCTACGAATCTATCCATTTCTTCTACATATTCCATCTTATTGGAGTACAAATTCTCAAAGTGTTTCATTATCCTCTGGATGTCCGCTGGACCTGTGGTGATTTCCCCTTTTTCATTCCTAATAGCATGGATTTGAGCCTTTTCTTTCCTTTGTTTGCTAAGGTTGGCTATGGGTTTGTCAATTTTGTTTATTCTTTCAGAAAAATTAGCTCTTCGATTCATTGATTTTTTTGGTGTCATTCTCGTAGTTTCCATTGCATTAATTTCTGCTCTGATCCTTACAATTTTCTGCCAGTATGAGCTTTGGGTTTGTCTTGCTTCTCTTTTTCTAGTATCTTGAGGTTCAGCATTGGGTTTTTTGGGGGGGTTTGCTCTAATTTCCTGGTGCAGGCATTCACTGCTGTGAATTTCCCTCATAGAACTACTTTCGTTGTGTACTATAAATTTCTGTAAATTATACTAAGGTCATCATTTAATTGTAAAAAACTGTTTAATTTCTTCTGTGACCCACTGGTTCTTCAGCAGTGTGTTCAGTTTCCATGTATTTCTGAGGATTCTGGAATTTCTTTTGCCATTCAGCTCCAATTTCATGGCACTATGATCTGACAGTACATGGGATAATTTAAATTCCTTTGCAATTATTTAAACATGTTCTATAAACTAGTATGTGGTCTGTTTTGGAGAATGACCCATGAGCAGCTGAGAAGAATGTATATTCTGACTTTTTGGGGTGAAATATTCTGTTGGCATCTGTTAAGTCCATTTGTTCAAAGGTTTGACTCAGTTCAGGTATTTCAGTATTTATTGATTTTTTTGTCCAGTCAGTCTTTCTAGTTGTGACAATGGAGTAGTGAAGTCCCCCACTACTATTATATTAGTGCTTCTCTGGCTTTTCATATCCATTAATGTTTGTTTTATATAGTTGGGTGCACTGGAATTTGGAGTATAAATATTTATGAATGACATCTCTTTCTCTTGGTTTGTTCACTGTGCAAGGATACAGTGTCCTTTTTTGTCTCTCTTAATCAGTTTTGGCTTGAAATCTATTTTTTTCTGAAAATAGGATAGCTACTTCTGTTTGTTTTTAGTTTCCTGTTACATGGAGAATTGTTTTCCATCCTTTTACTTTCAGTCTATGATTTTTTTTCTGCATTAGGTGGTTTCTTGTATGCAGCATATTGTAGAGTCTTGTTTCTTAATCCATTCTGCCAGTCTGTGTCTTTTTTTTTTTTTTTTTTAAGGTTTTTTGAGACAGGGTCTCACTTTGTGGTTCAGGCTGGCCCTGAGCTCAGCCTCCAACTCACATCACAGCAATCCTCCTGCCTCTACCTCCTGAGTGCTGGGATTACAGGCGTGAGCCACCACGCCCGGCACTGTGGTATGTGGTACTGGTTGCCGCTGGGGTGAGTCTCCACACCCAGTATTGTTATGTGGTTACCGGGGATTGAACCCAGGTCCTTGCGCTTGCAAGACAGGCGCCGGAACCACTGAGCTATATCCCCGGCCCCAGTCTGTGTCTTTTAATTGGCACATTGAAGCTATTGACATTAATGGTTATGACTGACATGCACTGATTTATACCTGTCATGGTGTTTTTCTGTTCTTGGCTGTTTTATTCTTTGCTTTTGCCCTTTTCCATTCAATTTATTGCCTTGCCCAATAGATTCACTCTGGTGGGTCTCGTGAGTTTGTGACCTTCATTATTCTTTAGAATTTTTTTGGAGTGCAGGTTTTGTATTTGTGAAGTGTTCAGGTATTCTTTGTCATGGAAGTATCTTATTTCCCAGTCAGTTTTGAAGGAAAATGGGAAAAATCTAGGTTGGAGGTTGTTTTACTGCAAGGCTTGAAACACTTCACTCCAGGCTCTCCTTGCATTGAGTGTTTGGGTAGGAAAGTCTACTGCAATCCTGATAGATTTTCCTTTGTATGTGGAATTTTTTTCTTTTTTATAACTGTTTTCAGTATTTCATTCTTTTGTTGGATCTCTGGAACCTTGATAATTATATGCCTAGGTATAGAATTTTTTTTATATCATGGCCACTTAGAGTCCTACATGCCTCATTTATCTGTGTGTTCAAATCTTTTCCTTTTCCTGTGAAATTTTCTGCCATTATATCTGTAAACATTTTTTAAAATCTTTATTGGTACATTAAATATACACATCATGATTGCACTCCATAATGGGGATTTGTACCAGTATAAGACACAACTTAATTCTCATTTTTTCCCATAGCCCTACCCACCCTACCACCCCCCCATATACATAAAATTTTTTCCTTACTTTTTTGTTACAATCTCAACATTGTTGTAAACTTTTTAAAAATGTTTTTTGCACTACCTCCTGCTTTCTCAGTGACTCCAATTAGTCTTGTGTTATTCTTCTTTGTATCATCTAGGAGCTGTTGGATTGATTTCTCATAGTCCCTTGTCATTTTCCACAAATTATGTCTTTCCTGTTCATTCACTGCAATTCTGTCCTCTAAGTCTGTAATTTGATCCTCACCTTTATTCATCCTACTTCAAAACTTTCATTCTCATTTTTAATCACCTAGGACTCTGAAGCTGTTTAACATGTTCCATTGCGTTTGCTATTTCAGATTCTATCATGTCCCTGAACTCTTCTGTAGCCTTATTAATCATGTCAGTCACTACGGGCAGTATCTCTGTTTTCATCTCAGACATAGTTTCTCATTTCCATTTTACTAGACCTGCTTTTGTTACCATCTCAGAGAGTCCTGGTGTCTGCTCCATTTCTCTTTCCCTGGATTCCCCTGGGGTGGTGATCTTTGTGTATACGTTTTTGAATTTTTTTCTCATTTTCTATTCCTTTGTTTTTACTGATGCTATTCATTTAATTACTTGACTAATGTCTGGGCAATGTTTGTTGCAAGTCTCTTTCTTCCTAGTGTTTGGATCTTTTAGGAGATGGCTACTTCCTGAGTTGTCCTCCTGGGATCTCTGATGGCCCTGAAATATTCTCAGTTCTGCACACCATGGGAGGTATTTGAACAGAATGATCACATTATGTTTGTTGACATAATACAATCAGTGTCATCAACAGTGTCCAACATAGCACAGGAAATGATAAGCTTTGGCACCTATTATCCTGATACTTTTAACCTCATGAGTTACATCTAAGACAATATGCCTAAATTTAGAATCAATCAGATATGTGTTTACAACATAAAGGTTCTTAAATATTTCCTTTGGGAATAAAAGTTCACTGGGGGGTTGGAGAGGTAGGGAGATATGAGGAGAGTGAAAGATTAGGAATAGGGTTAGAGGATCTATAAAGATAATATAAACCTTGAGAACCTTATAGATGTTAGAGGACAACAGAGGCAAAAGGGATAAATGTAAGACAGAGCCGTCTTAGAACCACAGGACTACTAAAGGCTTTGTACATCCTCTTATAATAATATAGGAAAAAGGAGAAATTGGGAAGACTGAACTTCTTTTACTTGTGATATTGATTCTGACTGGAAGATAGGAGAGGATGAGGGAACAAGAGCAGAATATGGGTACCTAGTAGCAGCAGGTAAACAGGAGACTATTTTCCCTCTTTTGTATAAATGAGAGTAGTTCAGAGAAGAAGCCTGAATTTGGACAAATTCAGCCTCAGCAGAGTAGTGAGATGAAAAAAAGAAAGTGAGGTCAGAGGAAAGAAAGAAAAAGGATACCAACAGCAGCAGCAGCAGCAACAACAGCAACAACAATAATGGAAGGCTAAGAGCCCTGCCAAGGTGGCCCTTCACAATGTGGATATATTGTCTCCTGTAAATGTTACGGGTAATAGTGTGCAGATCGAAGTTGATTAGTCACAGGGAGACAACTGTCATCCCTTCTCTAGGTTCTGAGTAAAATGCCTGAGTTGAGCTCAACGAACTTTTGTAAGTATGAACTCTGCAAGAGTCCAGGATCTTTCAGAAGGAACTGACCCAACCAACTCACTGATGCCTGTGGTCAGCAGCTTTGCCTCGCTTTTCTACTGAGTATTGTTTTTTTTTGATGTGATAGACTGGGCAGAGGAATGTACTGAAAGCCTTTGTGCCAGCACTGCTGCTGCACTTATTCTGTGTCCACAGAAAGTAGGAGGTGCCTCTGGAGGCTTTTCCCTCTCCAACAGTCACGTCCAGTGTGGCGCATAAGGAAATGGAGATTCCGTGGCCTTCTGGATTCTCCCTGGTCACAGGGAAGTGGAGTTCCTGCACCTCAGTCTCTGCACTGCTTCCACCCACAGGCCCACACAGAGCGGAGAGCACATGCCCCTCTGGTCTGGGCTTTAATGTGAAAAACCTACCAGCAGAATTTCGTGTAGTAATTTTTAATTTTTACAATGTTAAATTTGTATGCTTTATTGCATGTAGATTTTAAGTGAGAGGTTGGAACATCTTTACCTGAATCAAGCTTGGAGGAATCAAGTCACATGTTTCTTTTTTGTCGGTGTGTGTGTGGCTGATGCCTGGAGCCAGGGCCTTGTGATCCTACACCCTCCACACCCTCCAAACTCACCTATGTTATCTCCCAGTATTTTTAACATAGTTTATATTTAAATGTTTAGGTCCTCAACTCCTGAGCTGATTTCTGTGCATGTTGCAAGCGATGGATCTAGTCTTATCTCTTTCCAAGCATCTATTCTCTTGTACCAGCAATATTTACTAAAAAATCCATCTTTGACACAGTGATTTAGAAAATCATTCTTATTACATGTTAGATTACCATATGTAGTCAAACCTGTCTCTGCACTTTGTATACTGTTCGCTTAACCTGTCTGTTCTTCTTCTTCCTCTTCTTCTTCTTCTTCTTCTCCTCCTCCTCCTCCTTCCTTCTTCCTTCTTTCTCCTTCTCCTTCTCCTTCTTTCTCCTTCTCCTTTCTCCTTCTCCTCCTCCTCCTCCTCCTCCTCCTTCTTCTTCTTCTTCTTCTTCTCCTTCTTCTTCTCCTTCTCCTTCTTCTTCTTCTCCTTCTCCTTCTCCTTCTTCTCCTTCTTCTTCTTCTCCTTCTTCTTCTTTTGTACTAGGGATCAAACTCAGGATTTTGCACTTGCAAGGCAGGTACTAGAACCAGAGAACCAAATTCTCAGCCTTGTCTATTCATTTTGATTAAGGAAATTTAGCTGGTATTCACAGATACTGCTGCTGCAGCTTCTGCCCTCATCACAGCCCATTAACATTTGGGACATTTCAGCTTGTAGTCCATGCAAAGATACGTTCCCAGTCCATACTTGTCCAGTGGGCTACCCACTCTTACCTGAGTAGGTAGATTCCCTGAGCATGTTCAAACTCTATTCAGATTCGATTCTTGAAGGACATGTTGCTATCAGTTCTTGGCTTTTTCTTTTTTTCCTATTTATTAAAAATAGTGTTCCTTATTTTACTTTTTTTTAAAACAATGGCTATCTAATTTTTCTTATTCCTGTTAATTTGGTCATTTTTCTGCTTGGAAACTCTGAGGAATATTCTTAGCCTTTAAATTTAATAGTTTTATTAGCATACCTTAGAGTTAATAATTTTAGTTAAATTGTCTTAGGTAAATTTTAGGCCCTGTAAATATATAGTTTACATTTTCTCTACATTTTAGAAAGATTTTTGAGTTGTAATAATAAATAATAGTTTTGCTCTATTATCTTTTTTTGTCAGGAGGAATACTAAATATCTATGTTTTGAAATTTTTTTGCTCTTTTCATATCATTCATTTTTTACTTTCTCTGATACGTCTACTTCTTTTATTTCCTGTGCTTGTTGCCTGATGTGTGTGTGTGTGTGTGTGTGCATGCGTGCATGTGCATGCGTGCATGTGTATGTGCAAGCTGGGGATTGAACCCAGAGCCCTGTGTAGGCTAAGGATGCACTCTGCCACCAAGGTACACACCTAGCTCAGTGTTGTTTGATTTTGAGGTGTATTCTCATTATGTTACCCCCCTGGGTCTTGAACACCTATGTTAATGTGTTCCTCCTGCCTTGGCCCTTGAAGAGCTGGAACTATAGACATACACCAACACCCCTAGCTCTATTTTTTAGTTCAATTTGCATTCAAATATATTTTTTCTTGCGTTTTTTTCAAAATAATCTTTATTTCTAAGATAGTTGTATCTCTTCCTTTGTTTTTATGGGCTGTTTTGGTTTAGTTCAGTCTTATTTTCTGATATTTTTCTTCCTTTGCACAAATTTTCCTGGGGCTAATCTGTTATTTATTTCGATATTTCTGATTTTTTATTTTGTTCTTTTGCCAAACTATTTTTAATTAATTAATTTATTAGTACATGCTTGCGGTAGATACATGTTTACATTTCTCATGTGGAGTTGCTACATACAAATAAACATCTTATTCTCTTTTCTCATCTTCATTTCCTGCTCTTTGCTCCATCTGTAGATCCCCCTTCCCATTTGAGAAAGATCTATCTTCCTATTTCCTATATGTATCTTTTACTTTGCTCTTTTTTATAATTTGGGTTTCTCTTCTAAGAGAAATCATGATCTTGAAGCTTGTGTGTCTTATTTATTTCACATGACATTATGGTCTCGAGGAACATCCAATTTTCTATAAATGACTCATTTATATATTTTTATATATATTTTTATATATTTATATATTTTTATAAAATATAAATGACTCATTTATATATTTTTTTATGGTAGATTAGTACTCCTTTGTGTGTAAATACCACAGTTATTTATCCACTTATCAGTTTATGGATGTATAAGTGACTTCCAAGATTTAGCTATTAGAAACTGCACTGCTGTAAACATGGGTGTGTATGTATCTCTGTAATATGATGTCTTTAATTCTTTCTGGGAGATACCTAGAAGAGGAATAGCTGGGTCAAGTGGAATTTCTAGTTTTGATTTATTGAAGAATCACCATGCTGATTTCTGTAGTGATTATACTAGTTTTATATTTCCACCAACAATGAAATAATGGAGAAAGTTTTATTCTTCCTCATAGCTTCCTTAGTATTTTTCTTTCTTTTTTTTTTTTTGAGACAGGGTCTCACCTTGTAGTTCAGGCTGGTCCTGAACTTAGCCTTGAACTCAGCAATCCTCCTGCCTCTGCCTCTCAAGTGCTGGCAGGCGTGAGCCACCATGCCCAGCACTGTGGGATGTGGTCCTGATTGCTGGTGGGTGTGAGTCACCACACCTGGCATTGTTGTATGTGGTTACCAGGGATCAAACTAGGGACTTTAAACTTGAAAGGCAGGTGCCAGAACCATTGAGCTAAATCTCTGGCCTTCATTTATATTTTTTGGTGATCCTATGTTTTTGCTACTGTTTTATTTTTAATGTGTATGAAGAGATTTGAATTCAGGTTGCCACCATTGTCCTCCATTTAATTCCTCTGATACATATATATTGCAAAGATGACTCGATGCTGAAGAGTAGGTGATTTTAAGGATCAGGAGTACTTTACTGTACTCTACTGTACTTTGCTGTTGTGATAGCACAAGTGAAAGGTGATGTTGGCATAAGGCCTGGAGAAATGTAAGGTGATAGATACAGAGGAAATTAAAAGCTACATCATCTAAATGCAGTGTTCAACTCTCAATTAGATTTTATTCTCAAAAGTATCTCATGTTGGATAATAAATTGTAGAGTCATTCCATTTATCCATCAGTTTACAGAATGATGAATTGGTTCCTAGCAACTTTCACAATTGACCAATGTATTATTTATCCATTCTTTTTATTTTCTTTTACAATGAACTCATACATTTTATACTGAACAGAGAAAGAAATAATCTGTAACTTCATTAACGAGCCAGCTGCCATTTTAATTTTTGTACATTCTCCTCTGATTTTCTCCATCACCTTGCATATTTTTACACATCTATAATTAACAAGTACAGTTGATTTTATATCCTGCTTAAGAATATGAGATACAAAGTCAGGGTAGGAATTCTATTCTCTTTTTTCACTAATGTATCACAATCATCTTCAATAATGACTGGCACAGAGTAAATTCTCATAAAAGTTTTTTTCATAAATAAATGAGTTCATATGCTTCAGAACTCTTCCCTTTAAGTATACTTTTAAATACATCAAACGTATGAACTGCTTTGACATGATGAAAGGGTAGTGTTTGTTCCCATAGCAATTCTATTAAATATTTCTGAAACTAGTGTTTGTCAGTGACATCCTGGGAGAAATGCACTGTTACATTTCCTGGAAGTAATTAAGAAAGTTATTATTTGTGTCATGTCAATGGGATGAACATAAAAAGTGTGCTTTAAAGGTCTTATTTCTAAGCTGTGTTCCTTGCTCCTCTTATTGCTGCTTGAAATGATATAATGGAAGAAATAGTAGAAGCTGAAGGTGGTTGGTTCTTGGAAGTAAATTATTAGAACTCAGAATGGGCTCAGGAATTGAAGGAGTGTGAACCGTGGTCAGAATAAATTGCAGTGCATTTAATCATTGGTAGGAGGAAAGGACGAACTACCCTACTAATATTTGTGGGGTCTCCTAGACGTATGTTAGTGTCCTGGAGGATGAGATCCAATTTCAAGGGTATGGTAAACCCCTCTGGGATCAGCAATGTGAGGGCAATATGTTTGAAAGACAATTAAAAGGCAGAATGGCAGAATATTGTGTAAGTGCAGGACCTGGAGTAGTGTTAACTCAAGGGGAAAACAAAGCAAGTTACTTTCCACATTTTAGAAAGTGAGTTTCTGCATAAAAGCCAGATTTCCAGTGTTTCCTTGAAAGTCTGAGACTTGGGCACGCTGCGCCGTTGCGCTGACACGTGGCCGTGGGCTGCAGCCGTCTGACCGCTGTCCACTGGAGCCGGGCGTGTTCCGCCACGCGCCCACGGTCCCTGCCCCATCAGTAAGGGACTGGATATATTTTGAAGAGGCAACATAAACAGTTGGAGTGTTCTAGAAGTGGTGTAGTGTTACGTGTATCTTTCATCTCTTTTTTCAATAGGTATAAATCAGATTTTTCCGAGTTGGAAACTGCGAACATTGGTTCTGGATACTCTTAAAAAAGAGCGGAAAGTTCCTTGATCAAAAAGGCCCGACCGCAGATTTAGCTCAGTGGTTCCGGCGCCTGTCTTGCAAGTTCAGTGACTCAGGTTCATTCCCCGGTAACCACATAACAATACTGGGTGTGGAGACTCACGCCCAGCAGCAACCAGTACCACATACCACAGTGCCGGGCATGGTGGCTCACGCCTGTAATCCCAACACTCGGGAGGCAGAGGCAGGAGGATTGCTGTGATGAGAGTTTGAGGCTGAGCTCAGCAGGGTCAGCCTGAACCACAAAGCGAGACACTGTCTAAAAAAAAAAAAACCTAAAAAAAAAAAGGTCCGAGATGTGCAGCGTCCCCTATATAAGTACATGTAGGAATGCATCTGCAGCTCTGGGAATTGAGTCCAGGGAGCTCTAGGTTACAACTCTAGCCCTTTTTAGTTTTTATTTGGGAACAGGGTCTTGCTAGCTTCCCCCGCTGACCTCACTGTTTCGATCTTCCGGCCTCAACCTCCTGAGTAGCTAGGGTTGCAGAACTGTGCCGCCACGCCTGATTCCAGGTGAATTTTTCTTTCCTTTGGGGAATTTTCTAATATTTTAAAGTAAAACCTTATTGATTCTTCTCATTTATTATAGCTGAATGGTCTTCATAAAAATTGTACAAATGATCCAGAGAGCCAGTTTTTGAACTGTGGTGAAATTTCAAAAAGATTTGCTTAAGTTCTTCATACTTAAGAATTGTTTAAAGTATAAAGGCAAAGACTGGGAGCTGACACTGGGCTGTTCCATCTCTAAGGCATCTTAAATCACACAGCAGGAAAAGGTACAGGCGTTCTTTCACTGAGGAGTATTTTCAGAGCAGTCTCATTGTGACTTCATACATAGCCAATATGGTATTTTTCAAAATAATGTCTTTAAAAAAGCAATGCTCCATTTCTCTGACCTCTCTCCTCCGGTTACTCTATAGGTATGTGTTACTAGTAGTTTAATTTCTTTGGGGAGCTCAGATTATATTTAGAAAAACAACATAAAATACACAGTTCAACTTCCAGGGCACTATTTTGGGAGCTAGGAAGGTAGCTCTGAAGTGTGGTTTCTTTTTACAGGGCTGCTGAATATAATTGTACTCTGTGAAATGATTTTTTTCTAGGCCCTTCTTGTGATGTCTTTGGTATGTATTTGTCATACATAGTGATCTCATTCATCACAGGGAATTTGTATCTGTGCATAGTATATCTTAACTCTACTTTTTTCCCCTTCATTTTCTTCCTCTCCCTTCCACCCTTTTGCTCATTTATAAAAGCTTTGCTTCTATTTTTTGCTAACATTCTCTTTTAAAATTTCATTTATTTATCTATTTGCTTTTTTTTTTTTTTTTGAGACAGGGTCTCACAATGTAGTTCAGATGGGTCCGGAACTCACTATAGACTCCAGGATAGACTTTAACACATGGAGATCTTCCTGCCTCAGCCTCCGAACACTGGGATTACAGGTGCGAGCCACTTTCCTGGCTCTCCTGTTTATCAAATCCTTTTTCCTTTCTTCCTCATCCCTTGTTCCCTTTCCCATTGCAATACGTTCTTCCTATTTCCCGATATATATTCTCCATTTTGCTCCTTATTTATTTACACTTTC
>PVIR01024422.1:0-25961 GCA_004026965.1 Petromus typicus | reverse complement strand
CATACAATACTGGGTGTGGAGACTCACCCCAGCAGCAACCAGTACCACATACCACAGTGCCGGGCGTGGTGGCTCACGCCTGTAATCCCAGCACTCGGGAGGCAGAGGCAGGAGGATTGCTGTGATGTGAGTTGGAGGCTGAGCTCAGGGCCAGCCTGAACCACAAAGCGAGACCCTGTCTCAAAAAACCTAAAAAAAAGAATTACATACAAGTATCTCCTTCTTTCCTCTTCACATTTACATGTTTCTGTCCGTAGCATGGCTATAATCAAAGGAGACAATAACAAATGTTGGCAAAGAGAAATGGGAATTCATGCACTGCTGGGGGGAATGTGAAATGGTGCAGCCACTTACCATACGTCCAGAACTTCCATCCTTTATATAACCAGACAAAGGAAAACAAAAAACACACAAAACCTGTGCACTATTAATATCATACCACCTAAAACACGGGAAAACCATCATTTGGTGAATGGACATGGAATGTGGCACATACACCCAAATAAACACTATTCAGCTATAAAAGTGATCAGTATTTTTCATCAGAATATGGAAGAACCCTGAAAACACTATACTAGGTAAACAAAGCTGAGTACACACCATAGAAATGATCCCTGAAAGTATAGCCTTACAAAGCTGAGAACAAAAGGACACACTGTACAATTTCATTTCTGTTAAAGCCCAGAATGGACATAAAGCAGACCAGCGGTGAGGTAGGAATGGAAAGTGACTGCTGATGACAGAGGGTTTCTTTTTATATATATAAATATATATATATATATATTTTTTTTAGACAGAGTCTCGCTTTGTAGTTCAGGCTGGCCCTGAGCTCAGCCTCAAACTCACATCACTGCAATCCTCCTGCCGCTGCCTCCCGAGTGCTGGGATTACAGGGGTGAGCCACCACGCCTGGCCAAAGGGTTTCTTTTTGAAGAATGCAAATAGATAATGGTGATGGTTGTACAACCTCATGAATGTAATAAAACCACTGAACTGTGTGCTTTAAACATGTATGATATGCAAACTACAACTTAGTTTTTAGAAGTGGCAAATTACATATAATCTTGTCTTTCCTCTCATCCATATCCGGAGGCTATGCCTGCCAAAAAAAAATGATAAGTTTGAATCATTTATACTTAAATGGACATACCTTGAGGATATCCTCATAAGTGAAATAAATAGGTCACACATAGGTAAATATCGCATCTTTTCTCTGGTATGAGAAATTAAGATGTAAATGAGTTCTAGAATTGTACGTTATATATTGTGAAATAGAAAATACTCAAAGTGAAATAGGGTGAAGGGGGAAAATAATGAGATTATAACAAAAAAAAGAAAGCAAACAAATTCTATGTATATAAGGGGGTGGTAGGGTGGGTAGGACTGTGGGAAAAAATGAGAATTAAGTTGTGTCTTATACTGGTATAAATCCTCATTGTGGAGTGCAATCATGAGGTGTATATGTAATGTACCAATAAAGATTTCAATTAAAAAAAGAAAGGGATGAGAAATACAGAAACAATGAAAGAGTGTTTCCGGTACCTTACTTAAAACCAAAGATTTTATGGTCTAAATCTCAAAATATCTGCCTCATAGGATTTTCAAAGCATTCCTGGAACTAAAGATTTAAAAACTCTACAACTGGTAATAAGCGGACCTAAGACTGCTGATAACCAGACCTACCTGAGCCTGACCCCACAGCAAACGCATTGGAGATGAGGAGCTCAGCCTTGACTCAAATGGAAATCACTGAGCCAGGATCGATACAGAAAGCAAGCCTGACAAGGTGGAACCAGAACGAAAACCCCCAGAAACATTCGGAGGACCCTCTGCCCTCACCAATCTGAAAGATTCCTGTGTGCTTCTCCTCCCTACACAGAGTCCCTCCCTTTCTCTCGTGGCCTCCTACTCAACTCTGTGCTTGGTTGGTAGCTGGAATTCCAAACTCCACAAGTCCCGGAGTGACGACCATCACCAGGGTTGGTGAATGAATTACATCTGGAAAGAACAGCAGGAACTGTTAGTACGTACAGGCATGATTTGGGGTTTCAGTGTGATGGGACGTGGCGGTCCGCACAGAGGGAGGGCTGACTTTCCACCGGGGTGAGGTTATTGTCTTGGGTGCATGGGCAGCTGCGTTAGCAGTTTGGTCTCTTGGCCCGTGTTGTGAATGTATAAAATGTCATGGAAAAGCAGAAAACACTTTGGCATAAGACAGAGGAAAGAACGCAAAGACTCCAGGAGACAGGAAGGCTGCATTAAACTGTCCTGCGTTTTCCCAGTTACTCAGTTCCTCCCCACACAATGGGTCTCCCGCCAGTCCTAGAAGGCTCTCCACTTACCTGCACCTTGAGAGGTGGACTGGTGGGAGATGGTAGTCTCTTTTAAGTGGTCCACTGTCCCGGGGGTGCTGGTGACAGAAGCCTCACTGGTCTCACTGATGTGGAGCCTGGGCTGGCTTGGTTCAGGTGACCCTATAATCTGCCAGAAGCAAAGTGGGCTTAGTGTTCATGACAGGCAACAAGACACAATTACTGGGCTTCACAAAATGGTACAATGCCCGAAAATCTTCAGCTGTGATTAATTAGACAGTGTTCCAGAATCAAAGTGACAGGTGATCTATCTTTTTATTGGTGACCATAAAATAATATTAAATACAAATCAAGGTCCAGTGGAATTAGTTTTAGCTTAGGAAAATCAAGACTCAAGAAACTCAGGACCTTTTACTTCCCACTTCCCTGTACTCAGTTATTTCACTGATGCTGAGTCTGTTTGGTAAAATAGTTGCTAAGGGCTCCAAGAGCCACACAAGCAGAGACAAAGTGCTGGCCTTCTTCCTCACCAGCCTCCAAGGTATGCCCCGAGACAAAGAACATATGTAAGCCTTTAGCCTGCTGGACACTGGATCCAAGCTACTGCTAAGTGTTCGAATCTCTGAACCCTGACTCTCACCAGTGAGGTCTATGGGGACCGAGAGATGGAGTTCTGATCAAGGCCGCCAACGGCAAGCCCACCTTGAGGCGATATCCTGCTCAGCCGGACTGTCACTGGGATCGTACTCTAGCCCTTCACTGGCTCCCTCAGGTGTGAGTTAAGTACGACCACAGTCAGGAGGACCAGGGAAAGATACCACACTTCCCTTTCCCTCCAAAGCAGCAGTCAAAGCACTATTACCTCTCAGAGGGAAACAGGGACCACTGTGAATGTCAAATGTGTGGAAGCGATATGCCTGGTGACTCCTGTGACATCCTCACTGATCCATTAGTCAGCCACTGCAAAAGATTCCTGTAGAAATCAGAAACCAGAGGAATCAGGTGGTTTCTCCAACTGTGGATCCCAGCATGACCCTCACATTAACTTACTGGAGAAAAGCAGCACAGTGTCTGAAAACGGGTACACACTTTCAATTGGGCAATACATCTTTTCCCATCAAAAAAAAAAAAAAGAAACAAACAAACAAAGAAAAGAAAAAATAATATAATATTTAAAAAACATTTTTATTTTTCTTCTTTAAAGTCCTCTCTGATCTTGGAGCACAAATTGGTCCCAATGGACAATTAACACAGAGAGCTAACTGGTCTACTACATCTTCCGGTCTTTCACAGGAAGGCAAGAAGTAACGGCTGCTCTCAGGGCATTTATTTAAGAATTAATTTTATTGGTACATTTTATATATACATTTTGATCACATTCAACATTGAGAGTTTATACCAGTATATAACACATCTTGATTTTCATTTTTCCCCATTCCCCTGCCCTCCTGACACCCCCGAGCCCCTATATACATAAGCTTTGTTTTCTTTTTTTTTCACCATCAAATTTTTTCTTTCTCTTCTTTACTTACCCCTACTCCCCTTTTCCCTTTGAACATTTTCATCCTACTTCACAATATCTATCATACATTTTGGAACTACATCTTCAGTTTCTCATACTTAGTTTCTCATACTAAGTATTTACTTATCTGTGTCCTATTATTTCACTTATGAGTATGTCTTAAGGTACATCTAAGTATACATGACTAAAATTTATCATTCTTTATTAAAAAACACATCTTTATCCAGTCTCCTGTTGATGGGCTTTTGACCTGTTTCCAAGACTTAGCTATTACAAACTGAACTGCTATAAACATATGTTGTGATATAATCCCAGCACTCAAGGAGGCTCAAGCAGGAGGATTGCCTCAAGGTTGAAGCCATCCCAGGCTACATAGTGCTTCAAGGTCAGCCTGAACTATAAAACAAGACCCTGTCTTCAAACAAGCAAACAAAAAATTATCCTAGGATGATTGTTCCTTCAATCCATCACATGGGATACTGAAGAAAATGGGGTAATATTCTAACAGATGAAAAGGAGTATGAAAACCTGAACGTGAAACTGTGTTTTAACTGAATATGACTTTGCACTACTTTTACTTAGAAAAGGGGGGAAAATTCCGAGTGATTTAGAAGAAGCAGATGAGGAATCTAACTCGGGATGTTGAAAGTATGAATGTGTGTTTTCTGTTGCACATACACATGGCGCACAGACATGGAAGTCTGGAAGTCAAGGGGGTAAGACGGGGGAACGTCACCTGGTTTTCATGGGCCAGCAGCTCCAGTGCCACTGCAGAGAGCTATCCTCAGGTGCAGTCAGATGACACTGAAGAAGGTGCCAACTGGAGCCCCTGCACCTACGGCCATAGGTCTGAGCTAGGGACCCCAGCACCTGGGTTTCTTATCACTACGAACATTTTAAGTGACATGACACAAAAAATGAACAAAGGAAGCATAAACAGTAATTATAAAATACACATATTTTCCCACACGTATGTGGAAAATATACCAAGTTACATCATATTCTAGGAAATAAAGAAGACCCCAGAAAATTTTAGAAATTGCAATTGCAAACAGTACAGGGGGTGATAAAAAAAAAAGGACTTCCAGCACTGCTTTAGAAAGTGGTAAGAACAGTGAGATTAAGTGTGCTGGAAGTTAGGAGGGGTATTCTGAAGGGAGTTAGTGACAATATGTCTTTTACTACAACAATCTTTAAAAGTATAACTGCTCACTGTAGTTTTGATCATACCATGTATGTTCCTTGACCATGAAAGAATCAAATCAGAATCCATTACGAAGATATTTAGAATATTCTGAACTATTTGGAAATTAACACATTTCTAAATAAGCTAAAGGGGGGAAAAAAAAGGTGATTAAAAATATTTTGATTTCACTTGAAATGAACACACAACTTTATAAAGTAATAGGATTCAATTAAAAGCAAGGTCTAGAAGAAAACTGATGACACTGAATATGCATGCCTACTAGAAATATTATGAAATTAATTATATTAGCTATAATCTTAAGAAATCATGGTTTAAAAAGCAAACTGATAGAAGCAAATAGTAAAGAGCAGAGCAATCAATGAAAATAAAAACAGAAAAAAGTAAAGAATATCAATCAAACCTAAAACTGGTTCTTTGGAGAGACTGATAAAATGTGTAAGTGCCTAGCTTCACTCATCAAGAAAAGAGAGTATAAATGTCAAGAATGAAAAATCTTATAAAATCTCAAGTTCTAAAAGTGCAAGGAATATTTTAAGCAAAAAAAAAAAAAAAAATCCCCTGTAAATTTGACATATTAGATGAATTGGAATACACAAACTTCCAAGGCTCAGTCAGGAGGAAACAGATAATCTATTCATACATTTACAACTAAATTTTTCATTTGAAAACTTCCAACAAATAACTCCAGGCCAAGATGGCTTCAGTGGTGAATTCTACAAAGTATAGCTGGAAGAAATCATATAATTTCTTATAAATTCTTCTAGAAAATAAAGAGAACAAACTATTTCCCAACTTGTTTTTATGAGGTCAAACCAGAAATAAACACCTGAGAAAAAAATCCTCAGGTCCTTATCCCTTACCAACACAGACACAAAAAATCCTCAGCAAAATACTAACAGTCTGAATCCAGCAATATATAGAAAGATATTTGGAAAGTTATTCTTGAAATGCAAAATTGGCTAACATTCAAGAATCAATTAATGTAATTCAATTCACAGGAGGGATGACATCTCAACAGAATAAAAAAGGTAATTTTTAAAAGTTCAACTTCATTATAAAGATTCTCCATGTAGTAGAAATGTTAAGGAAATTCTCAATTGGATAAAGGGTAATTATGAAAACTCTACTGATAAGATCATATTTTGTAGTAAAAGACTGAAAACGTTCTCCTAAGATCAAGAACCATGCAAAGGAGTTGGAGTGTAGCTTGGCAGGAGAGTGTGATCAGTGTGTGAGAGGTCCCAGTTCCCACGCCGCACACATCACAGAGGATGGGGACAGTGCAAGGGTCGTCTCTCTCACACCACTTGTGTGCTGCATCAGACCTGAGACCTCAGCAGTGGAATGAAGCAAAAGCAATGAATAGTAACAAACACTGTAACTTATGATGGAAAATTATATGTATGCATAATATAGTTTGGTGATAAAGAAACAGAACTCTTGATTCAGAGACAACATGATGGAGAAAATACTAATGAGTATTTTCTAAAAGTTTGCAGTACTATTACAGTAAGTGCATTTATCAAGGTCACAGGATGCAAAGTAAGATCAATTTACAACAGCATTAAGACTAGAAAATGAAAAGATTTAAAATACCATTTATTAGAATATTTAATATCATAAAATATACAGACTAAAATCTAAACATGTAAGATCAGCATTATGAAACATACCAAACACCAATGAATGAAAGAAATATGGTTGAAATACAGGGAGAAACATTCCAGATTCATGGATTGAAAGACAACATTATTATGATATAAATTCCATCAAAACTGACATATCAGGCATGGTTTGTAAATAAACGGTAGAGCACTTTGCTCAGCATGAGCAAGGCTCTTGGGTCCAGTCCTCAGCACTGGAAGAGAAAAGACCTATAAGGTCTATGCAATTCCAATTAAAATCCTAAAAATAATTATATAGAAATCAATAGGGCTAAAGATTTATTTCAGTGCTTCCAGTGCCTGCCTCACAAGTGAAGGTTTCAAGTTCAATCTCTGGTACACCTCCCCCCCAAATTAATGGCTCAAAACAAAAACTATTTTATTACATCTTCCAATTTTGTGACTGCTGAAGTAGGACACGGCAGCTGGGTCATTCTTCTGCCCCCCTGGATGCTGCCTGGGATACTTAGTGGCACGTGGCCGACAGGTGAGCTGGTCCAGGGGCATAGGTGCTTCCCTCGATTACCTGACTGACACCGGGTAGATCAGGCTGGAGGCTGGACTCACACAGCCTCTCGGCCTTGGTGTCAGACTGTGTGGCCGTGTTGGTCTGTCACAACGCCCAGTGAGTTCATGTATCCAACAGTAATTACTGATGGCTGCTAACAGCAAGAGACGAAGAAAAAGAAGATAGAAAAATGGATGTTACGCGACTCCTACTGGAACCGCAGAACACTACAAAGGAAATAGTCCAGCTTTTTAGAAAATTCCATCTGAATCTTGATCAGGTTTCCAGATCAACATACTAATTTAAAGACAATCCGAGGTACAGAAGAACATATTAAAATATAGCATGAGAGGCAATAACACAAGCACGCATGTATCTGTATGTAAAATATATATGTACATATATTATATATGTATATATATATTATATATATATATTTTATATATATATATAATAGATTCCATGTAATTTTTTTTATAATGACGCCTAAGTCCAGGTGCTGGAAGAGGCCAGTATCAATAAGCAAACCGAGTGACCACATTTTGGTTTTTACATGGTATTCCCACTTTCCCCAAACCAGTGCTCCCTGGGGAAATGACACGTGGACTGGTCGAGGGAGCCCAGGGCACTCTGCTCAACCATAAAGACAAGTGCAAAGAGCCTGGAAACATGACTGAAGGAAATGGGAGCCAGCTTGAAGGGCTCCACTTGCCAAAATCTGATGATCTGACTGCTGAGATTGGTAATAATGACAATGACTCCTCACTGGTGTAAACAAGGGAGAAACATCTTCCACGGACAGAGCAGAATGAATAAATACAAAAGATTTAAAAGAGACTGGAAAAAGCTTTTTGAACTGTGGAAGGTCTGATGAAATTAGATTATTATGGCAGCCATAAGAATCAAGTGAGGGAAGCGGCACTGAGGCACGTGCCAAGACAGGATGAGGCAATGGCAGAGGGCACAGTGGTCCCGTAAATCGTCCCACCCCTAACAATATAGAAACTGCATAAAACTGTTTTAAAAGTACAAAACCAGATAAAAATTGGAGGAGGGTTTAGTGTAAAACAAACCCAGAAGGGCCAAAGCACGTGCATCTGAGCTCTGTGACCTGAGCCATTTGTGCCCCAACTCCACAGCTGCCAGCCACAGAAATCCACACAGGAACCAGCCTTCCCAATCCAAGGGACTTTCAGTCAGAGTCAGTATCGGGCCAGGAACAGCAGAGGGAAGTTTTAACAGGAAATTCTGGGAATGAAACAATGACAGAGGAAGAAAGACCTGAATTTTGAATACGCTCTTCTCAGTTCCCTGACTCACAAACTGACACACGTGCTGGAGAACCTCAAGGCCCTGTTGGGACGGGAAGCAGAGACCACAGAAAGATCTGCTCTTGACAGAGTTATAGAAGGTGCAATCTGAGAGTCTGCTTTTGTCTTTTTTTTTCCTTCTAAGCACATCCCCCAACCATGCACACGCCAGGAAACAAAAGCCTCAGCGGCACAAGAATGAAATAGCAAGCACAGACCCCGGAGCTCCAGAACAGTTGGAGATTAGGTGAGAAGCCGCAGAGTCAAGAAGCAACAGAAAGGTGCTTTTCTGATGACAAAATTAAGACAGCTCAGGGAAGACCCCAGGGACCAAAGTAAAAAGCAGCAGTGAGAAATATTAGGAACAGAACACAGCTATCAGGTGCTGCACACCACAGGGAAGAACACTTCCCAGACTGAATCCAGGCAACTTAATTGCTTATTAGAACAACAAAGCAAGGGTCCTCAGCAAAACACCACCAAGTCAGAGTCCACACTGTATTATTTATAACGTCCAATATGCTGTCATCAGATATGCCCTCTACCTGCCCTCAGAAACAAAGCAGAAAACAAGACAGTCAGCAGAAACTGAGTATGACTGAAACCAGATGTTGGATTTAGCAGAAGACTTCCAAAAGACATTAGAAAGATGTTCAGAGAATTAAAGGGACAGTGACATAAGTGGATAAACAGATATGGAATTACAAGATAAACTATTTGGGGACATTCTACAGCTCTACACCTGAAATAAGAATTTCACTATCAGGGCTCAGTCATGTCTTTGAGATGGCAGAAAAAGGTCACCAGAAATCAGCCAGTCCAAAGAACACAAAAGAGATACACAATGAAGAAAATGAGGGGAATGAAATGCTGATTAGATACTTGATGATATTAAGAATTATTATTTAAAATATCATATCATGATTGATATATATAATGGTTATGGGTCATAATGTACAGCGATGCTTGAAAATAGTTATTTGACTTATTGTAAGATAAAGATATTTGATGACAGAAATTTACAGCAAAATAATTATGAATGTGGGATTATTAGTACTGAATGGATATTATGACCTAAGATGGCTGTACTGATAATGAAGCTTTATTACTATTACTTTGCTGTATGTTTGAAAATGTACAAAATAAAATCAAGTGTAGCTAGGGGCAGAACAGAGCCTTGCCTGGCAGGAAGAGGCCTTGGATTCAATCCCCAGCACGGCAAGTTGAAAGTGAGACTCTCCAGAAATGGGACTTAGACAAGCTTGATACAGCAACTTGGTAACATCAATGACACAGCTAGAGCTCAGGGACAGTGAGAGAAATGATGGAGGGCTTGGGAGGGCATTGATAGACAGACAGACAGACAGACCAAGCTGGTGTCCAGGGAAGGTTCTCAGTTCCCTGACTGAGGTGCAGGAAGGGCCAGTACAGTGTCACAATCCCACCTTCTCTGCATCGTGACACCTGTGACGATAGCTGTGTGTGGCCTGTGACCCGCCGGGGCCAGGGAAGGGAGGCCCTGCAGTACAGGACCAGCAGTCCCCAGCCCTGGCCGGAGCTCCTCCTCTCTTGTTGATTCCTCTTGCTCGCAGCTTTGCACAGAGCTCCCTCCTTTCAGCTCCGTCCTTGCTCTTCATGTGTCGTGCCCTCAATGTGCCTGAGAGGGCTAAAGGACTAGAGGTGGCCACTGAGGCCTTTGTCTTTACTCATCTTCCCTTTTGACAGTCTTCACATGACAGGAATGGGCCCACCAGACAGGAAGACAGACACTTGCCGCTCTACTTCCACCCTCTGAAAGCTTGGCAACGTTGGGAAGATCTTGCAAGACAGCCCAGTGACAAGGCTGCTGGCAGGAGGGTGCCACTGCTCCCCTGGGGGATTCTTTTCCCCAAAGCAGGTGGCCTAAGACAGCAAGGAGGGAGCCCTCAGCGCCTTTCACAATCTCCCCTCCAAAGCCGTGGACCATGACTTCTTTATTCCATTCAGCATAACTGAGTAGTTAAGTCCAATCCATATTCCAAGGATACAACTTTCACTAATTTCACCTGTTTCAGGATACATTTTATATGATTTCAGTCTCCAAAGTTGAGCCTTGCTTTGTGGTTCCTCTTATAACCTATCCTGGAGAATGTCCTAAGTACTTTTGAAAAAGAATATATTCATATATTTCTAATTTTGGGGGTGGAGCTTTCTACAGATGTCCGGTCCAGTTGGTTGAGAATGCTGTTCAAGCTTTTATTTTTTTTTAATATGGTAAAAAACACATGAAATAAAATTTATCATATTCGTCATTTTGAAGTTTTCAGCAGCATTAAGCACTTTCACATTGCTGTGATACAGATCTCCAGAAATTTTCCATCTTGCAAAACTGAAACTCAATGCCCATTAAAAACAAGTTGCCTTTTTTCTACTTTCTGACTCACAGGTAACCACCATTCTACTTTCTCTTTCCATTAATTCAAAAACTTTATCCTATTTATATGGAATTATGCAGTATTTGTTTTTAGGAATAACTTGTTTCACTTAGTATACTATCTTCTCAAGGTTCCTGCTTATGAATTTCTTCCTTTTTAAGACTGAATAATATTCCACTGTGTGTATATATCACGCGTTATTTATTAATTTATCATTTAGAAGACACCTGGATTATTCCCACTACTTGGGTATCGTGAATACTGCTGCTGTGGATATGAAGACCTTGCTCCAAATTCTTCTGGATATATTCCTACACAAGGGACAGCTGAATCATATGGTAGTTCTGTGCTTAACTTCTGGAGGAACTGCTATACAGGCTGCATCATTTTACCATTCCACCACTGCTAGCTTTTGTTGTCCAGCTGTCTTGTCACTTATTGAGAGTGAGGTATTGAAATATTTGTTGAAATGCCAATACTTCTTTCAGTTATGATATATATACTCATAATTATATCTACTTTATGTATGACTCATTTATCATTAATTTTTGTCTCTAAAGTCTAAAACTCTGTTTTGCCTGACTATATGTGTATCTTTTCTCCATCATTTTGCTTTCAACTTATTTGTGTCTTTCAATCTACTATGTCCTATACAGACAAGATTGCTGAGTTTTGTTTTTTTTCCACTCTATCTCTGTCTTTTGGGCTCTGTGTCCTATGTCCCTTGTATAATGTTTCTGATAAGGTTGGATTTATGTTGCCACTTTGCTATTTGTTCTTGCTTTCTCTCCTCTTTTTTGTCCTATTTTATTGCTTAATTTTGTGTTACATGTGTTTTTCTGAACCACTTTGATTTACTTGTCAATTCTTAGTATCTTTTGAGTATTTTGTTAGTGATTGTTCTAGAGATTATGATTTACATCTTAATTTACTAGATCTGTTTCAGAAAAACACCAACTTCAGAAAAATACAGAACTCTTACTTCAGTGTATCTCGTTTTTCGTCCCACCCTTTTGCTATTATAAATACAATACAGTGTTATAATCACTGTTTATCCCACCTATATCAGGTATATATTTAAAGGCAACAGAAAAGATAGTCGGTTTATAGTGACTTATATTTATAATTCCTGACATTCAATTTCTTCTTGTGAACTAAAGTTATTGTATAATGTTATTTCAACTTAAAGAATTTCAGTATTTTTTGTAAAGCAAGTTTGTGAGCAACAAATTCTTTCTTTGAAACTATTAATTTCACTTCAATTCTTTATATTTTCTTTATATTTTATGTTTTCTTCAATTCTTTATTATTCTTTATAAACTGTAAAATATAGTTTTTGGTTGACAGTTTACTTTCTTAGAGCATGCTAAATACGTCACTCCCCTGCTGCCTTTGGTCTCCATTGTTTTGAATGAGCAGTCATTTATGAATCACATTTCCCTTCAAACATATGAGAATACACAGGCAAAAATGTCATAGATTCATGCTGTTCTTATTTAAAGTTTAGTAATCTAGATGAATAAATGGTTCTCAGCTTGTGGGATAGCTTTGTTCTGTTCCCAGAGGTCTGAAATAGCCATATTTGTCAGTTTTATCCAGCATCCCGGCTGCTTTAGGGGGTAGAACATGGTGGCTTCAATCTGTCATCATGCCAAACAAAAGAAAATGATTTGTTTTCTTCCCAGGTGCAATCGGAAGCCATTGAGACACATCAAGCAAAGGAGGGCCATGATCTTGCGTTTTAAATGAATAGTCTGGATACTCATTAAGCAATTATTCATGCATATGAAATCACCCCAAACCTATAGGCTTAAAACAATACATGTCATGTTGTAGTTTCTTCCGTTGGCAGAAATTCTGAATCAGTTTGCCTAGATGGTTCTGATTCAGGATCTCTCATGAGGCTGCAAAGGGAAGGTCAGCTGGGAGAAGGACGGGGATGGAGACTCCACATCTGCCTCTTTTTTTAGCTGCTATTGGGAGTAGTTTCTCTGTAGGGCTGCTCAGAACTTTGCATCTTCCCTCCTACAAAGTGAGTGCTCCAAGAAATAGTGTAGTTGAGGATAAGTGATCCAAAGGACAGACTGCCCAAGACAAGATGTCTTTTTTTTTTTTTGAGACAGGGTCTCACTTTGTGGTTCAGGCTGGCCCTGAGCTCAGCCTCAAACTCACATCACAGCAATCTTCCTGCCTCTGCCTCCCGAGTGCTGAGGTTACAGGCGTGAGCCACCACGCCCAGCACTGTGGTATGTGGTACTGATTGCTGTTGGGCGTGAGTCTCCACACCCAGTATGGTATGTGGTTACCGGGGATTGAACCCCGGTCCTTGCACTTGCAAGACAGGCGCTGGAACCACTGAGCTAACTCCCCGGCCCAAGATGTCTTTTTTATGACCCAGTCAATACAGTCTTCCAAGATTTCCGCTTTATTTCACTCATAAGAAGTGAAGTTCAAGTTCAGCAACTAGCATTTAAGGGAAGGGAAACGAAGCACTATCTCTTTAAGAGGAGAAATAAAAACCTCGTGGATATACAGTGGACCCTTGACTTACAAACTGGATCAGTTCCTGAGGGCTGGATGTAACTCAAATTGGTTGTAAGTCAATACAGCTGAGATCTTGATGTTTACCTGGATACACACTACAGACTGCAAGAGGCAGATGAATCTTCCATTAATCTAATCAACCCAAGTTGTTGTATATCAGGCTGGTCATAACTTGAGGGTCCCTTGTATTTATAAGCCACCATGATATTCTGAAGAATGGGCTGTTACAGAATGAGGGTAAATGAGTCAGATCAGTTTGAATTATTTCTGTTGCCCAGGACAGAGCAGATAGGAACCTGCACCTGGTGGCAGCAAAGATGAAGATAATTGGATAGATTTGAAATACTTTCCAAGTGGATCAGACAGATGTGCCTTTAGATAGGATAGAAGTAAAGGGGGAACAGAGGCTAAGGGTGATAAGAAGAGGTCAATATCCAAGTCCTAGAAACTGCAATATCTAAAGAGGTAGAAAGACCAATCCGAGAAGGGATAGCTGATGAGGTAGGAGGAAAGCAAAGGGAAAATCATACTCTAAGTTCAGTGTTGTGTCTGTGTCAGAACTGTGAGACTGGAAATGTTCTTTAGACAGGGAAAACATGGTGGCACTGGTAGGGAGGGCAGAAGACAAGTAGTGATAGGCTGGAGCACAAACAGAAGAGGGAGTTAAAGACCTGAGCACTTATGATACATTCACTGGCTAATAGCCATCAACCCCAAGCAGCCTGAATGGCAAAGCCTCTCCCTGAAGTGTTCACATCACCCACATGCCTGCCCCAATACTGCTCACTGTCAAGTCTGACATGGACGTTGCATCATCCTTACTGATCTCCCAACCTTGACTTTGCTCCCCTGAGATCCTTTCTCCATAGGACAGAGAGAAGGAGCAGCAAACTTGTATCTGATCACTCTACTCTTCTATGGCTCACAATGCTTCTGGAGATGAAAATCCAATCCCCTTGTAAGTGCCCAGGTCCTACTTCTCCTCCCCTTTTCCACTCTTCCTTTTTGGTATTGGCATGGCAGTCATTTTCTTTTACTATCATATTTTATTTCCTCCACTGTGCCCTAATCTTTCATCTGCGTATGTGTGTGTGTGTGTGTGTGTGTGTGTGTGTGTGCGCACGCGCGCACACACATATGTGCATTCAAATATGTACAAATGCACATTGTTGGGGACTGAACCCAGGGCTTTTGCCCTAAGCTACAACCTCATTCAGCCTTTTTAAATTCTGAGACAGTCTTGGTAAGTCCTTAAATGACCTGGGCTGGCCTCAAACTTTTCTTTGCCATTAGCTCTACATGGACTATGTTTCTGGCTGAACAATATTATGTCTTAGTTCTAAAATGTCCCTCAGAGCTCATGTGTTTCAGTGGATGGGATTTTGGGAAGTAACTGGACAGTGAGGGCTCTGACTTCATCCCTGCATTAACCCACTAATAAGGTAACTGCATGGCATTATTAGGAGGCAATGCATACAGGAGGTGAGCCCTGGCTGAAGGTAGCAGAAACTGGTGTCCTGACTTTGGGGACTGTTTCTGACCCATATCCTTTCTCCCTGGCTTATGCCTTTCTCTTTGCTTCCTTGCTGCCATGGGGTATACAGCTTTGCTCTACCCCTCCTCACCTCTCACTAGTTCAGTCTGGACATTCTAGACAAAAACAAGAGGTCAACAGTATCTCAGGAGGCAAGACCTATAGTTCCAATTATTCTAAGTCAGTGTGACTTATAAACTGAGTTTAATGCTTTCATTATGGGTTGTTCATTAATCCCTTAATAATAAGTAACCTTTTGGTTGAGGAAGAAGTAAGTTAAATAATCCTTGATTCTGTAGGTGTAATTAGTTATACATACATTAATTTGCCTGCTTTCAATTCAGGGACTATTTTTAAAAACTGTAAGATGAGAAGTAGTAGGAGTTTAACAGCCATCTATTCTTTCCAACATTTCCAGAAAATAAATGAAAATGAACCCTGCAACAAGCCCACGGCAGGGGCACTCATTAATTTAATACCCTTTAATCTTGTGAATTGAGTGGAATCAAGTGGAATCCATTGAATCCAAAATGCAAACTTCCACCTCCAACCTCCTGCAAGACATCTTCGCATGCGTTCTGTGGCACCTCCAGTTTCAAGTCCCAACTGTGTTCGTGTTATTGTCCTTGGCAGAAGTCCGCCCCCCATGGGCTACCACACACAGAGGCTGCACCACTCGGATCTACTCAGCCTTCCCACCTGTGAGCCAGCCATGTCCCTGGACTTGGCCACTACCTCACAGAAGCAGCCGCTGCCCTCTCAGCAGTGAGCTAAGGCCTCTTAACTTGCACCTCATCTTCTCACTCCCCTCAGGTCCTCCTCGGCTACAGCACACAGCTAGAAAATCTAGATGTGACTGTCCTGTCTCATCTGCAAAGGACACAATAAGCAAAACAACCCAAACATTTCATTTTCATTATAATAACTGATTCTCAGGCTATCAGTCACAAAGATTTAGAATAAGCCTATCTACAGGGCTTGTTTTCTGAGATATTGTTGAACTGTTGTTGGTTTTTAAAAGTCTTGCCCAGAATATGAAGATTATTTTGGCAAAATGAAATATAAAGATTACAAACCAAAGGACAGAAAAAAATATTCCACGCAATGGGAACCCAGAATAAAGGCAGGGCTAGCTAGTTTTAGACAAAATAGATTTCAAATCAAAACAGACTGAGAAGATCACTATCTACTAGTTAAGGGAACGATTCAATAGAAAGAAAACAAGTATGAATATATATGCACTAAACACTATTATATCCAGCTTTATAAAACAAACACTGCTAGACGAAAAAAAAATCAGATAAACACTAACACAATTATAATGGGGGAGCTCAATACCCACTGTCACAAATAAGATAACTCAACTAGACAAAAGTCAACAAAGATGTATCAGAATTGAACCAAACAAATGTACGTAATCATACCTACAGAGTGCTTACCCAACAACACCAAAATATAAATTATTCTCAGCAGCATGTGGGATTTTGTCCAAAACAGACCACATAGGAGTCCATAAGTAGGACATGCATAAATAAATGTAAAAGAATCAAAATTATCCCATGCATATTATCAGATCATAGTGCAATGGAACTAGAAACTAATGGCAAAAGAAAGCACAGAAATTATGAAAATTAGGGTCAGGGATTTAGCTCAAATTGTACCACACCTACCTTAGAAGCACAATGGGCGGAGTTGATCCCTAGTACCGTAAAAAACAAACAAAAAAAGTTTAATTTTTAAAAAATTAAACTATACCTTCTTAAATAACCAATTGGTCACAAAGAATTCAAGGAAGAAATTAGCCAGTTTCTAGAATCAAATGATAATACTAGTACAACACGTTGTACAACTAGTACACATGCTGGAATCTACCGGACACAAAGAAAACAGCCCTAAGAGGGAAGTTTGTATCCATTAATGCCCACATCAGAAAAACAGTGAGCTGTTTTTGGTACATGTTTGTAAATTCAGCACACAGGAGGCTGAGGCAGGAAGATCGCCCTGAGTTTGAGGCCTGCCTGGCCTAGACAGGGAATTCAAAACCAGCTTGTATTACCTACTGAGACCTTGTCTCAAAAACAAACAAAACCATACTGAGCCCAAATCAATAGCCTGATGATGCACCTCAAAGTACTAGCAAAAAAAAAAAAAACAAAAAAACAAAACAGCAATACAAATCCAAAGCTACTATAAGGAGAAAATTATTAAGATCAGACCAGAAATTAAATTGAGACTATCAATGATACAAAGATTCTATGAATTGAAAAACTGGTCATTTGAAAGAATACATAAAATACACAAACCCTTAGGCATTCTTTCTAAGACCCAAGTCAATGCAGTTAGTAATGGAAAAGGCAAAAGTCACAGTGGACTCTGCTAACATCCAGATTATAGTAACCACTTTAAGAATTATATCTAATAATGAGGAGTTCAGAAGAAATGGACAGGCTCCTAGATACTTATGAAGCATGTACCAAAGTTGGGCCAAAAAGATATAAAAACCCTGAATAATCCAATATTAGGTAATGAGACTGAAGAAGTAATAACAAAAACTACCAACTAAGAAAAGTCCATGGTCTGAAGGACTCAAGAACTTTAGGGATGATCTATTGCCAATACGCCTCAAGCCCTTTAATGAAATCAAAAGGGAAGGAGTATCCCTAAAGTCAGTCCTGGAAGGCAATATTACTCTGATTCCAAAACCAGAAAAGGACTCATCCAAAAAAGGAGAACTGTAAGTCAAACTCTTGAATGAACATTGACACAAAAGTCCTCAGCAAGATATAGCAAACAGGATGAAACAAATTATCAAAAAAGATCATACATCACCACCAAACAGGACTCACTTCAGAGATGCAAGGATGGTTCAACATATGCAAATCAATAAATATCATACATCACATAAAAGGAAATAAGGACAAAAAAAAAATCACGATTGTCTCAACAGACACAGAAAAGGCCTTTGACAAATTCCAATACCCATTCCAGATAAAAATCCTGAAGAAAATAGGTGAAGGACTTTATCTTCACCTGATAAAAGCCATGTATGACAAACCAATGGCCAACATCATATTAAACAGGGAGAAGCTGGAAGTCTACCCTTTAAAATTAGGTACAAGGGAAGGCTATCTGCTGTAACCAATATTGTTCCATGTAGCTCTTTAAATATTAGTCAAAGCAATCAGGCAAAAGAAAGAAAGAAAAGGGATATGGATAGGAAAGGAAGAAGTCAAACTCTCATTATTTGTACATGGCATGATATTCTACACAGAAGATCCAAAAATTCCACCAACAGACTCCTGGAATTAATGACCAAACTCAGCAATGTAGCAGGATACAAAGTCAACACACAAAAATCAATAGTGTTCCTGTACACCAATAAACCCACCAAGTAAGAAACTAGGAAAATAATACCTTTCAAAAACATCAAGAAAAATATCTAGAAGTTAACCTAAATAAGAAAGTAAAAGGTGCCTACAGTGAAAATTACAGTACTCTGGAAAAGGCAATTAAAAAGGACATTATAAAAATGGGAAGATGTCCTCTGTGCCTTGAAAGGCAGAACCAATACAGGCAAAATGCTCCATATTTCCAGAACTGATATGCAAATTTAATGCCATCTCAATCAAAGTATCAAGAGCATTCTTCACAGCATGTGAAAACAACCCTAAAATTTATATAGAACCAGAAGAGGCTAGAATAGCAAAAGCAATCCTGGGCGATAAGAGCAAGGCAGGGGGCATCACAATTTCAGACTTTAAGTTGTACTACAAAGTGATAGTGAAAAAAACTGCATAGTATTGAAAAAAAAAAAAAGGCATGGATCACTGGGATAGAACATATGATGCAGAAACACTCCAAGCACATTCAGTTACTTGATTTTGGACAGGGGGGCCAAAAAACTTACCCTGGAGGAAAGACTGCCTCTTTAACAAATAGTGTTGGGAAAACTGGCTATCCACATGCACACGATGGAGTTTTGACTCATCACTCTCCCTGTAGTGAACTGAAATCAAAATGGATCAATGATCTAAATATTAAAATAGAAACACTTAACCTGCTGAAAGATAAAATAGGTAAAACTCTTGAAGACACAGGAGTAGGCAAGGACTTTCTGAACAGAATCCCAGTTGTACAAGAAATAATACCACGTGTCAACAAATGGGATCATATTAAAAGGTTTCTGTCCAGTAAAGGAAATAACTAACCGAAAGAAGAGATAATCTTTGGGATAGGAAGATATTTTTGCCATCTGTTCCTTTGACAGAGGACCAATATCTAAAATATATAAAGAATTAAAAAAAAACAACTAGACTCCTCAATCAAATCCAATGAAAAATGGGCAAATGAAATAAACAGATACTTCTAGAAGAAATTATAAATGTCCAATAAATATATGAAAAATGTTCACAATCTCTGGCAATAAGAGAAATGCTGAGACTCCATCTTACTCCAAAAAGAATGGCAATCATCAAGAAATCAGGTAACACCAAACGCTGGGGAGGCTGGGTAGGAAGGCCCTTCTGCACTGTTGGTGGAAATGTAAACTAGTCAACCATTACGGAAATCAGTGTAAAGAGTCTTCAAAAAACTAAAAAACAAACAAATAAACAAAAACCCCAAGAAATTCCATTCAACCCAGCTATTCCCTCCTACTGCATCTTCGTGAAAGAATTACAGACACCCTATTACAGGGATACATGCATACCTATGTTTATAGGGATACATGCATACCTATGTTTATAGCAGCACAATTCACAAGAGTTAATCTTGGAAGTATCTGGAAGTAGTGGCCTACATATCTATCAACAATTTAATAAATAAAATATGGTATCTGTATATAATGGAATACTATTCTGCCATAAAAGAAAAACAAGTTATTTATAGGAAAATGAGTAAACCTTGAGACCATAACGTAAACTGAATTAAATCAGACACACAAGGTTAAATGTGGTGTGGTTTCTCTTATATGAGAAACACAACATATAAATAAAGAGCAAAATAAAAGAAAAATAATAGGGGAAAAAAAGAGATGGTGGGGGAGAGTGAGGGGAAAAAATGTGGCTGGAAGGGAGGAAAAGGGACGTACAAAGAATTAAGATGTCTTATGTCCATGTACCAACTCCTCACATTTAATGTAATCAGTAATGTACTGCAATGTACTAACAAAAATTAAAAATAAAAAGGGCTTGGGATGTAGCGTAGAGCTACAGGACTTGGATTCAATCTCAGGTTCACTACCAAAAATGATACTGACAAACACAGAGGTAGTCACCAACCCTGCCCGCCTGTCTGGCCACCTCACGCAGTATTCTCGAAGTGGTCTTCAGCCAGGATAGCACCCGGACTAGGGAGGGTTTGGCTTCAGCGAGTCCTAAGGCGCGTGCGCACGGTCTCCTCCCCTTAGGAGACGCCATCTCAGGGGACTCTTTTTTTTTTTTTTGAGAATACACACCAAGTCACTGCCTGACATCTCCAGGCTCTGCAAAGGCTTCCTCCTGAGTCCTCGCTTGCTTTACTCCTGTATGGTAGCTCAAAAGTAACTTTCTCAGAGACACCCTCTGATCACTGTTGTTATCGCAGAATACTAGCACTTGCCACTTCCTGTCATTATTTCCTTTCTTTTCCAGCTCCCTCAATGGAATACAGGTTCCTCCAAGGTAAGGGCCGTGACCTCATTCACCACGGGGCTCCACGGAGCAGTACGTGCCAGGCACCGAGGTGACTCTCAGTGAACATCTGTGGAGCCCGTGAAAGGCGGAAGGCGTGGAGGCCCAGAGCCTGGCACACCCTGAAGAACCGTGGCTTCTGCCAGTGCTCTGGTTCTTCAGAGCTCCTTCCTCAGGAACGCAGCACGACCTTTCGAAGCACCCAGAGTTCATGGTGTTAACCTCCTTGCCCCAAACTCACCCTGGTACCACCCCACCCTCCACAGCAGAACAAAACAGAACACCCCACTGTCTCAGTTGCCCTCAGAGGGGACCTCAGGCGGTCCTTTTCCAGGGCCTGATGCTGACTCTTGTGGGCTCTGCGCCCTTTTGCCCCTTTTAGCCCTCCTCCACTAAAATATACATTAATAATTCGATTTTACCCTGCATGTAGTACTTTTGCCAACAATTAAGAAAACTTAATGCCAGTTTTTGGGCACTAGACACTGTTCCTGATACATTTGTGCCCAACTGTCAGGTATTCGCAGTACCGGAAGCCGTAGCAAGGTAGGACCAACGTGTCTGGCCAGTGGGAATCTTCTGGGTCGAGCCGAACCTGCAGCACGCGTCCAGCCAGAGATCCAGGATCAATTGTGGGCGTTCCCTAGGCGCGTCCCGTGAGTCTTGGCGCGGCAGCTTCGCGGCTCCGCCCCCTCACCAGGCCCCACCCCCCGCTCTATCTATACCCCGCCTTGCTGTGATATTGCGCATGCGTCCTTCCGCCCGTACCCACCCTGCGCAAGCGCCATAGGATTCGCTGAAGCCAAACCTGCCCCACGCCGGGTGCTATCATGGCTGAAGACTACTTCGGGAATACTGCCGAGTGGGGCGAGGAGGCGGACGGCGGCCAGGTGAGAGGGGGCGCAGGACGCCCTCCGACTGGACTCCTTCGTTGCTGCTGCCGGGCCAGCCGCGCCCTCTCCAAGCCCTAAAGGACCGGGCTGGGGCGCCCGTGGGGCGTAAGCCGGCCTGCCTCAGTCTCCCCACGCTGTTTGTCCCTTACGGACTTAAGACTGAGGGCTCGGACGTGCACAAACAAGGCATTAGTACTTCCTGCTCCGAGGCGGGTGGGACACAGACTCTAAACTGGAGTAAAGGGCCCGGAGCCACACAGTTGTAAACAAAGTGAAACTCCAAACTCCAAACCCAGCGTCCTGTGGGGGAGGAAAGTAAAACTTTCTTACATGTGTTCTGCTGTTGGGTAAACCGAGCTCTTTTCAACATTTGGGGATAATTTCATTTATCCTTGGACTGGGTGACAGAAAGTATCTTAGATTCTTGACCGTCCAGCTTTAGGGTGGGACCCGGGGCGACATTGTTTTTTCTGGAGACAGGAAGTCAGAAGAGACCCACCTGAGGTACCTCATTGCCGTCCAACTGCCTGTGCAGGGGAGCCTGGGAATGTACCTCGATAACAAGAACCAAGATTTTATTTGGAAGGAATAAAGATTAAGTGGAATTCACTCCCTCGAGCAGGGTGGTGCAGAGGGGGCACTGAACATGCTAGTTGTTTCTGGAGTAGAGGGAACTCCTGAGCAGTCAGTTGCTTGGTGGGGCAGAGGTGGAGGGACCAGATTCCCAAGGGCTTTGGAGCGCTGCTCACCTGTAGAGTCTGGAAAGGGTGTGGCATGCGTAGATTCTCATGTTTCCATCTCATTGCCTTGGGGACTGCTGGTGGAAGGAATAGAGAGAGTTCAGTTAAGGTTTAGTTAAGTTAAGGATAAAGAATTGGGAGTTTGGGCTGGATGTTTTCATGAATCTTCTCATTCCATGTTAAGTTTCAAGTTGGGTGTAGTGAAATGTCGGGTGTGGTGGCTCCGCCTGTCACCCCAGCGTCGGGGAGGCAGAGAAAGGAGGATTGCTGAGTTTGAGGCTGAGTTCAGGACCAGCCTGAACTACAAAGCGAGACCCTGTCTCAAAAAATGAATAAAAATAATAAATAAAAGAAGTGAGGGACATAAAGTGACCTGACCAGGGTCGAAACTAATTATGAAATGGGGACCCAAATCTAGTTCTGTCTCATGAAGAAACTCAGGTAAGAGAAATGTAAAGGTCTGAATTCGCTTGGCGGTCACATTGAGCATTTGAGTCGAAGTGTTAGAACTAGGGAAGTGTCATGTGTAGAGACATTTAATCACGACCGTGGTTTGGCTCAGTGACCTTACTGGGCTTTTACTGATGGCAAGGATAGGCCGTATGTCCATTACATGTTTTTTCCAACTGTGACTGCTGGGAAGAGGGAAACTTTAGCGAAAAGCAGGGAAGGTGACTGGGTTTGGAATGGCAGCTGATGACTCCCATTGCTTTCACTTGATGCCATTTTACATGGTTTGGAGGGGCAGGGAAATGTCTAAGGAGTACCATGTTAAGTCCAAAACTGCTGACATGTAATAGATTAATCTAGCTGTAACTGCACATGGGGAATCGTAAGATGTGACTAAGTGGCAAGGGCGAGGTCATGTTGGAGCTCGGGTACTCTTCCTGAGGGAGACAGGAAACTAAGCACATTGTGGCTTAAGAAGGTCACTGTGACATCCAGGGCGAAAGGTGATTGCAAGGAATGACTGAGGCTAGACACATGGGGAATATTGCTACTGTAGGCATTAAAAAAATAAGGAAGAGGGAAGTAAATATGGAAAGAAAGGCCAAATTGGGTTGATGCGTAGGAGATGGAGTTGTTGGATCTTAGTAAATGAAAGTCACAGTAGAGTAAGGGAGGAGAAGTTGAGAATGATTCCAAAGTGTGTGTTTAACAGGGAGGGGGTCCCTTTACTAAAACGTGGTTTCTCCAAAGCTCTGTTGTCAGTGAAGGCCAGTGTCTATTGAACTTTTCAAATGTCAAGTATAGTGTTTGGCCTTTCAAAAATTAGCTAATGGGATCCTCACAGCAGCCAACAGAAGAGGACATGGTCGCTCAGAGCGGTTTATCAAGGTGATTATACATCCCACTTGGTGTACTTCTGGATCCCTTATCATGGCTATTCATGCCTCCTCCAGCCCCTTTTCATGAGATTGTCATGGAAGTCAAATGAAATTGTAGTGGGGTGTGACAGTGCACGCCTGTAGTCCCAGCACTCAGGAGGCTGAGGCAGGAAGATCATGAGAGTTCAAGGCCAGGCTAGACTGCACAGTGAGACCCTATCTTGGAAAAAAAAAAAAAATTGTATGGGGAACATTTTCAAAATGGGCAGTATTATGCAGGTTTAAGATAAAATTACAGGATATTGGTTTGCACTGGTTTCTGGCCTTTCCAGCAGCAGGAAGATGACTCTGGAGAAGGAGAAGATGATGCAGAGGTGCAGCAGGAATGCCTGCATAAGTTTTCCACCCGGGACTATATCATGGAGCCCTCCATCTTCAACACTTTGAAGAGGTAGGTGAAGGCAATTTTGTAAAATAACTCAGATCACTTTGCTGAAACAGAAGGTTTCTAGAGTCTCCTCCTCATTTGAAAAAACCTAAAACCGGATTACATCCTCCCTTCCCTCCCTGTCCATCCCGGGCTGTCCACCCCTGTGACAGCTGCGCTTTGGCCTTCCCCAGGTATTTCCAGGCAGGCGGGTCTCCGGAGAACGTCATCCAGCTCTTATCTGAGAACTACACTGCTGTGGCCCAGACTGTGAACCTGCTGGCCGAGTGGCTCATTCAGACAGGTGCTTGGAGAGCGGTTTGTCCTGGCCGTTCCCCCACTCCCTTTCAATAGACCTTTGGATCCTTGCAATGCAGTTTTGCATCCTGATTTTTAACATTTGTATAAGTGAGGGTGGGACTTGCTACTTGTTTTCAGGTATGCACCCTGGTGACATTTGTCACTGGAATCTAGCGTACATGACATATCTTACTTCTTATTTTTTCCCCATTCTCCTTCTCTCCCCTCAGTGCTTCCATCCTTCCCCATTTAAAAAGGCTTGTTTCTGTTTCTTTCCCTCTTTTCTCATTTTTTCCCTTCTTTGCTTTCCCCCACCTTTCCTCCTAGGTCCCCTTTTCCATTGAACATTTTCTTCCTAATATATATCTACTATCTACTACTTCCTTTCACATATCTACTATGCGCTATGGTTCTCTTTTACACTTTGTTGCTCAGACCAGAGAAATCATTCAGTATTTACACGTATGTCCTGTTTATTTCACTTAAGAGTATGGCATTAGTGTGTATCCATTTAGCTATAAATTTCTCTGTTTATCATTCCTTATGGCTGAGTAGTATTCCATTTTATAAAAAACATATCTTGGGGCCGGGGAGTTAGCTCAGTGGTTCCGGCGCCTGTCTCACAAGCGCAAGGACCCGGGTTCGATTCCCCGGTAACCACATAACAATACTGGGTGTGGAGACTCAACCCGGCAGCAACCAGTACCACGTACCACAGTGCCGGGCGTGCTGGCTCACGCCTGTAATCCCAGCACTCGGGAGGCAGAGGCAGGAGGATTGTGATGTGAGTTTGAGGCTGAGCTCAGGGCCAGGCTGAACCACAAAGTGAGATCCTGTCTCCAAAAAAAAAAACCTAAAAAAAAACAAAACATATCTTGACTGGGCATGGTGGTACACACCTGTAATCCCAGCATTTGGGAGGCAGAGGCAGGAGCATTGCTGTCAGTTTGAAGCCAGCCTGAGCTACATAGTGAGTTCAGGGCCAGCCTGAACTACAGAGGGAGACCTTGTCTCAAAAAAGAAACAAAACCTACATCTTTAGCCATTCACCTGTTGATGAGCACTTGGGTTGTTTCCAAGATTTAGCTATTACAGACTATTCTGCTATAAACCTGGGTACATATATATCCCTGTGATCTGAGGCTTTTAATTCTTTGGAGATGATATCCAGGAGGGGAATATCTGGGTGAAATGGGACCTCTAGTCCTAGTTTTTTGAGGAATCTCAGCATTGATTTTCATAGTAGTTACACCAGTCTACACTCCTGCCAACAGTGGAGAATTCCTTTTACCCACAACCCCTCCAGCATTTGTTATTGGCTGATTTCTTTGTAGCAGCCAATCTTTCTGGAGCAAGATAGAACTTCGGTGTTGTTTTCATTTGCATCTCTCAGATGACCAGTGATGTTGAACATTTTTTCACATGTTTATTTCCTGTTTCTATTTCTTTATCTAAGAAAAGTTGTTCATTTCAGACGCCTGTTTTTGGATTAGATCTTTAAATTTGGGGAGCAGGTCTGATTTTTTTAAGTTCTTTGTATGTTCTAGATAGCAGACCTTTGAAAAACAGCTGGTAAAAATTTTTCCCCT
>PVIR01024421.1:0-25798 GCA_004026965.1 Petromus typicus | reverse complement strand
AAAAAAAAAAAATCCAACCAACCAAACAAAAGCGTTAATAGTCAGCCTTCAACACAGATGCAGCCAGAAATGGTTACATTTGACAACTAAGCAAAAGGCAGAGTAGATGTTGAGATGTTATATACTGACTAAGATGTCCCTAAAAACAGGAAGGGTTGGCCAGTGGTTGTGTCTTACATGGTCAGGCTTACAAAGTTTCATAGTTGGCAAAGACTATAAATAACAAGCACAAAATATCACAGAGAAATTTTGTTGGATAACGAGGACTGGTGAATAATTCATTACAGTAAAGGAAGAATAATATGTATCTATCAAAAGAAATGGGGGGTAGGAGCCAGAGATTTAACTCAGTGGTTCCATTACCTGTCTTGCAAGCCCAAGCTTCCTAGTTCAGTCCTCAGTAATCACATACAACAATGCTGGATGTGGAGACTCACGACCACCAGCAATCAGTACCACACACCACAGTGCTAGACATGGTGGCTCGCACCTGTATTCCCAGCACTCAGGAGGCAGAGGCAGAAAGATTGCTGTGAGTTCGAGGCTTGGGTGGGCTATTTTTAGTGAGCTCAGGGCCAGCCTGAACTACAAAGTGAGACCCTATCTCAAAAAAAAAAAAAAAAATTAGAATTCTGGGGCAGACTGACAAATAAGCAGTTGAAACACCACAAGCCCTACCCCTCCTTTAATCAGGGCTCTCCGTGGGGGTCAGGGTCACCTTCATAGCATCTGGGACCCCATTTTGTCCCAAGATACAAGGAACACTGAGGAAAACATCATCCTTTTTCCAGAGGGCCCTTAATCACAGTCGAAATGGGATGCTCTTCTAAGACTCATTATTCTTTCTCCGTATCTGCGCAGACCCTCCGATGGGGCAGGGCACAGGCTTTTAGTGTGATCACTAAACGTGCACTGCCGACCACCTGTGTGTGAACCTCTTTGTAGTATCCCCATCAGTGACCAGCTCAGGGTGCAGATTCTTCAGCCAGGCGCCAGCAACATCCACCTCAGTCCAGACAGGCACCCCAGAGTCTCCCTGCTTCACGAGGACCCACAGGACAGGACTGTGCCTGTGGTGGGGGGGTTGTTCATATTTTCATTGTACATCACACAAGAATTTATTTCTGTTGTTATATTTTAGATTTTTTTTTTTTAGGTTTTTTTGAGACAGGGTCTCGCTTTGTAGTTCAGGCTGGCCCTGAGCTCAGCCTCCAACTCACATCACAGCAATCCTCCTGCCTCTGCCTCCCGAGTGCTGGGATTACAGGCGTGAGCCACCACGCCCGGCACTGTGGTATGTGGTACTGGTTGCTGCTGGGTGTGAGTCTCCACACCCAGTATGGTATGTGGTTAACCGGGAATTGAACCCGGTTCTTGCGCTTGCAAGACAGGCACTGGAACCACTGAGCTAAATCCCTGGCCCTCTTTTTTTTTTTTTTTTTTTTGAGACAAGATCTTGCTTTTGTAGTTCAGGCTGGCCCTGAGCTCAGCCTCCAACTCGAATCACAGCAATCCTCCTGTCTCTGCCTCCCGAGTGCTGGGATTACAGGCGTGAGCCACCACGCCCGGCACTGTGGTCTGTGCTACTAATTACTGCTCAGCGTGAGTCACCACACCCAGCATTGTTGTATGTGGCTACTAGGGATGAACTAGGGTCCTTGAATTTGTAAGGCAGATACCAGAATCACTGAGCTAACTTCTTGGCCCTGTTTCAGTTTTGTTTGAGGAGACAGGGTCTCCCTATGTAGTTCAGGCTGGCCTTGAACTCTATGTATCCAGGGCTGGATCTGAGCTGTCAGTGAGTCTCCTGCCTCAGCCTCTGACGCTGGGATGACTGCAGTATACCAGGAAGCCTTGCTCTGGAGCAGCTTCTTTTTAATTTTTTTTTCTTTTTTTTTTTTTAGTTTTTTTGAGACGGTCTTGCTTTGTAGTTCAAGCTGACTCTCAACTCATTATGTAGCCCAGGCTAGCCTTGAACTCCGGCAATCTTCCTGCCTCTGCCTCCCAAGTGCTGGGATTATAGGCGTGAGCCACCACACCCACTACTTGATTTCTCTTTTTTTTTTTTAGGGTTTTGGTTTTTTTTTTGAGACAGGGTCTCGCTTTGTGGTTCAGGCTGGCCCTGAGCTCAGCCTCCAACTCACATCACAGCAATCCTCCTGCCTCTGCCTCCCGAGTGCTGGGATTACAGGCGTGAGCCACCACGCCCGGCACTGTGGTGTGTGGTACTGGTTGCTGCTGGGCGTGAGTCTCCATGCCCAGTATGGTATGTGGTAACCGGGGATCGAACCTGGGTCCTTGCACTTGTAAGACAGGCGCCGGAACCACTGAGCTAAATCCCCGGCCCCCCGCTACTTGATTTCTGATTTAGAAGATGTTCATGCCAAGAGCCAGCTGTTGCGGTGGCTCTGGGACTCTGGGAGGCTGAGGCAGGAGTGTCACAGATTCACCCCTAGGCTAGGAAAAATAGCAGATTAGGAAGAACTTGTCTCAAAATACATAAATGTATATATATACATATATGTATATATATATATATATGGTACTGGGATTGAACTAGTGACCTTGGATTTGTGAGGCAGGTGTCAGAACCACTGAGCTAAATCCCTGCCTCAAAATATTTCCCCTTTATATCCTAAGTATGTATGTATGTATGTGTGTATTTATTGGTTGGTTGGTCTGAGACAGTTCTGATTTGTGGTTTGGTCTAATCCTGAGTGTACTGTTTCCCAGACTGGCCCGTAACTCAGCGATCCTCCCACCTCAGCCTCACAAATGCTGGGATTGTAGGCGGAGCTGTCACACCCTCTTGGCTCATTTAAAAGGAGCCCAGGCCTCAGCAGTGTGCACCAGCGCTTGGGAGGCTGAGGCAGGAGGATCCAGAGATACAGGCTGTTTTCCTCAGTCCCAGGTATATTGAGGAAATAAATATATACAAGCCCCCACCCTCTAGAGGTCAGATAGGCTGAGTTCCTGAGCCCCACAATAGACTGAATTCTGCGTCACAGAGGTTAAGAGGAGGAAAATTAAAAATTATATTGACAGTGAGGGAGCTGTTGAGACACAGCAGGGACTGCAGGGTGGGTTGCTAAGGAGCCCACTTCTCAGGAGAAGTTTCAGAGAGCAAAATCAAGAGGTGAGTACAAATCCATGGGGTGGGCGGGTCCCGAGCTCGCAACTTTGTTAGACCAGGTGAGTCTAATCTTCAATTTATTGCCAGTCCCGGAGGCACCAGGCCTGGTCATTCCTCTTATCCTGAGCCTGGCCTTGGAGAGACTCCTCCAGGCACAGCCCAAGTGTGTCCTTGGCCTCCGCCCTGAGCCCTGGAGGGCCGGGCCCTGTCTGACCGCCTCTGATATCCCTCCTTTCCCCATCTGTGTGCAGCCGCGGGAGCCATGGAGAGCAGCGCGGAGGGCGCGTGGTGGACGGTGTCCGAGCAATTCTGGACCCCGATGGTGCTGTACGTGGATGCGGAGCAGGAGGAGCGCGTGTTCGGCCACAGGGAAGGCGAGCTGCGGCGCATCGAGGAGCACAGCCACACGCTGATCCAGCTGGAGGCCTGGGCCGGCGCGCGAGGCCAGACCCGCGTGACTGTGGTGGGGCCGCCGGGGGCGCAGCGCTGGCTGCGGGAGCTGCTGGGCAGCCTGGGCAGCGAGGAGCTGGGCAGCCAGGCGCGGGGCCAGGAGATGCTGCAGCGCGTGCGCAGCCGCCCGCTGAGCCGGTACGACTTGGCGGCTGCTAGCCAGGAGCTGCCACAGCCTATGAACATGTCCCCAGCTGCCTGAATGTTGGTGTTGCCTGTATCCGCTCGTTGGCCTTGGCTGCTCTGCCTTCTGGAGCTCACTGCTGCGGTGATCAGAGCCGGAGACACTTGCTGCCCCGCTGCGGACAGAGACTGGGACACACGGACGCGGGGAGGACCTGGGGCCTGCAGGTTGGCAGCTCCAGGCCTGGGTCTGCGGGGAGACGCTCCGCAGTGAGACCTGGTGACCACGGCGCTGACTGTGAAGCCTGAGCACTGCGAAGTCCAGCCTGGGCTGCAGAGCTCGCTGGAGGGCTGGTGGCGAAGCCTAGCTTCTGGTGTCCTCAGTGCCAACAGACTGCAGCCTCTTGGCAATGTTTCCAGTGGACTCGGGCACCTGCGTTGGCCCTTCCCAGAGCCACAGTGTGGCAAGCAATGTCAGCCGGCTCTTCTGCCCCAGACTCAGCGTTGTTTATGGGCGAGGCGTGGTGCAGGCGGCAGCAAGGTCTGGGCAGCAGGGTGGGTAGTGTGGGGCAGTGGCCAGGGAGGGGGGCTTGCTAGTGGCTTGAGGACGAATGCGGTGATGTCATCAGCTTCCTATGCTGCCCAAAATAAAACGTACAAAAAGAAAAAGAGTGCTGGGGATTTGATTTAAATGATTCTCCCACATGAGTGTCATTGAATCGCGTGGATGTTTTATACTTTTTTTAAAAAGTTTTTTGAGACAGGATCTCGCTTTATAGTTCAGGCTGGTCCTGAACTCGGCCTTTAACTCAGAAATTCTTCTGCCTCTGCTTCCTGAGTGCTGGGATTACACGCATGAGCCACCACGCCCGGCACTGTGGTATGTGGTACTGATTGTTGGTGGGTGTGAGTCTCCACGCCCTGCTTGTACATAGTTACCAGGAATCGAACCCTTGCACTTGCAAGACAGATGCCAGAATCACTGAGGTAAATCCAGGCCCTCAACTGGATGTTTTACAATAGAGTCCTGGGGCCAGGGATGTAGTTCAGTGGTTCCTGCACTTGCCTGCAAGCACAAGGTCCAGGGTTCCATCCCAAGTAACCATACACCTAGAGGCTGAGTTCAGAGTCAATCTAAACAAAAAGTGAAACCCTATAAAAAATGAAACACTGTCTCAAAAAAATAAAATAGAGGGCCGGGGATTTAGCTCAGTGGTTCTAGCGACTGTCTTGTAAGCGCTTAGGGCCCAGTTCCCCGGTAACCACATAACAATACTGGGCGTGGAGACTCACGCCCAGCAGCAATCAGTACCATTTATCACAGTGCCGGGCGTGGTGGCTCACGCCTGTAATCCCAGCACTCGGGAGGCACAGGCAGAAGGATTGCTGAGGTGTGAGTTTGAGGCTGAGCTCAGGGCCAGCCTGAACTACAAAGCAAGACCCTGTCTCAAAACAAAACAAAACAAAACAAAACAAAAGGGTCTTGAAAGTGCAAGGTCCCAGGTTCGATCCATGGAGACTCACACCCACCAGGAATCAGTACCACATACCATAGTGCTGGGTGTAGTCTCATGCCTGTAATCCCAGCAGTTGGGAGGCAGAGGCAAGAGGATTGCTGAGCTTGAGGCTAACCTGGGGTACATAGTGAGCTCAGGGTTAGCCTGAGTGAGCTACAAAGCGAGACCCTGTCTCAAAAAAAAAAAAAAAAAAAAAAAAAAAAAAATTTCCCTTTGTGTGCCTGATTTATTTCAGTTAACATGGTCTCTACCTGGCTGTGGAGGCACATGCCAATAATCCCGACACTCAGGAGGCTGAGACTGAGGCAGAAGGACTGTCATGAGTCTGAAGCCAGCCTGGGTTCTATTGAGATATTCTCTAAAACAAAAAATAAAAATGGTGCTAAGGCCCATCATTTTCCTACAAATGAATTATCTATTCTTCTTTATGACACAGTGACCCTCCTAATGATACCAGTTTTCTTTATGTACTCATCTGTTGATGGATATACAGGCTGCTGCTAAGGATTAGCAATCATGAGTCATGCTGCTGCGGACATGAGTCTGCATCATGAATGTTATTTTCGCCCCTAAGTTTTCGGTAATTTGTTGCATAGGTGACCACACTGACCTTTAGAGACACAGCCAGGACTCAAGCTCAGGACCGTGAACTGTGCCACTTGGATCCCCAGTCCTAGGACCTGCTCTGCAAACCCAACCATCTAGCCCTGGGGCCTGACCAGTGCTGTCACTTATACCTGTGTCTCCCTGTGCTACTTCACAGCCCGAGTCTCCAACCGCGTTCTTGAGCTGCCCCTCGGAGCAGGCTGCCCAGGGCGCTGTGGAGGGCGGGCAGGCCTGGGAACTGCTGTGGGGTCCTGCGCTGCTGCTCCCAGGGCTGTCAGGAGAGTGCTGGTCTCCCGCCGCCTCAGGGGCAAGGACCAGTTCCTGGGCCACAGCGCACGGGGTGAGTCCCCAGACTCGCTGGGGCCCCCTTGCGTTGGTGTTGTGTTTTGCAGTATGTTAGATAAAAATCCCAGGGATCTGGTGCATCTGGCTGAGTCTTCTCGCTGTCTATATATAAAGCGATAAATTTATTCAACATTTTTTTTTCCTGGTGCAGAGCTGGAACCTAAAGGTGTCATATGTAGTAGGCCAGGGCTGTGCCACTGACCCACATCCCCAACTGCCACATTGTCCACAAGTCACAAAAGCTCCCTGTGACTGTACTGACTCCTTCAGGACCTGGCCTTCACTCTGTGCTTCCTCCTTCCTGTCTTCCAGACTGTGCATAAATATTTATTGAACAAGTTCATTCTTTTGAGACAGGGTCTCTATGTAGCTCTGGATGGTCTATGTGGCCCAGCTTGGGCTCGAGCTCCAGGCGATCCTCCTGTCTCAGCCTCTGGAGTGCTGGGATTACCGGCTCTCCCACCACTCAAACTCGACAGTCCGTGTAACCGTACCCTCTGGGAACGCATCTACAGCCCACACCTCTGCCTACCAGTCTTCATGAAAGGCTCCTTTCCACCTTGGTTTCTGCTCTGTTGAACTGTACTTCCTGTGGCCAATCCAGGCTATTTCCGGGCTGCTCCTTTTTTGTTTTCTTACTAGTTTCAGAGTGGTCTTGAATTTCAGTGATCCTCTGCCATGTCCATGCCAAAAGCCTTGGCATAGCAACAGAGGTCCTCACGGACAAGGACCCCCAGGCTTGGAGGTACGTGCTCCCCGGAGCTAAGCCTCACGGAAACATGTGCAGTGGCCCAGCGGGAAAAAACCTAGTGTGCTTTTGCTTATTGTATCACTGCTCTCGTTTTCTATCTAGTAATAACCTTGGCTTGCTAACCTTGTGTATTCATTGCCTCAGAGCTTGGTGCCACTTAGTTCCCAGACCTAGTGATTGTTTTTCAGAATTTATTGCTTTGAAAGTGACCCCCCTTTTTTCTTTTTGATGTGCTACAACATCAAAAGGAGAGAAAAACATGTTTATAAAGTCTTATGATTCTTCCCAGTAAAACCAGCTTCATAACAGCTGCCAGCATTGCTGACCTTCACCAAACCACACGATAACACTTTTAATGACACTCCCAATTAAATTCAATAGGCATATAGGTCATTACGACCCCGTGTGTACTGAACAAAACAACCCCTGCCAAAAAACAGACCATCACCCTTTGTGTGCCCTAGATAAAACAAGTTTGTCTACTTTTTCAATATCCATCTGCAACTTCTGTATAAAAAAAGGGCTTCACTTCAGTAAAAATTACAGCAGCAGCACCAACCTCTCTTGTGTTCGTGTGTTGTCTGTCATCGCCGACTCCTTCCATTCCTGACTTCAGTGCTCCCTGGATCCCCACGCTGGCAATCTTCCTGCCTCAGCCTCCCAGAGTTGGGATTACAAGCTGTGTACCACCACATGGGCTCTTCCCCATGTAATCATGAAATACTATCTTGTGTATGGCACCCTAACATTCATACTTAATGGTTCACTCACTTTAGCCTCTTCATTTGCTAGTTCTGTGAAAGTTATTGCCCAGTAATCCTCTGCGTCAGACTTGGCTTCTTGCCACCTTGCTGCGTAAAGCCTAGTATCACTTTCTTTTTCCCTGAAATGCTTCTCTGCCACTAGCTGTCCTGAGCCTGATCGCAGAGCTTCCTGTGAACTTGTGGCTGAGCAAGAGGGATGATTGCAGTAGCGGTCGAAGGTCGCCAGCCACCATAAGTTCTTTGGCACGTTGTACTAACTATGCCTGTGACATCCAGCAAGGACTGGTGTCCTTGGTTCAGTTTGGGATCTTTTTCAGTAGTGAGGTCTCCTGCCGCACTTTAAAGAAGGTGTCTGGGGCCAGGGATTTAGCTCAGTGGTTCCGGCGCCTGTCTTGCAAGTGCAAGGACCCGGTTCGATCCCCAGTAACCACATACAATACTGGGCATGGAGACTCATGCCCCTCAGCAACCAGTACCACATACCACAGTGCCAGGCGTGGTGGCTCACGCCTGTAATCCCAGCACTCGGGAGGCAGAGGCAGGAGGATTGCTGTGATGTGAGTTTGAGGCTGAGCTCAGGGCCAGCCTGAACCACAAAGCGAGACCCTGTCTCAAAAAATGGCGGCGTCTGGCTGAGTCACTTAGCCGACCTTGAACCTGAGACCCTTCTGCCTTAGCCGCCAGGAGTTGGGATACAGATGTGCAGCACTGCACCTGGTTTCAGGGGTTCTTTCGGGGCGGGGGCGGGTTGGTACCAGGATGGAACTCAGGACCTTAGTTCGCCTGGCAGACTCTGTGCCTGGTGAGCTCCATCTCTTGTCCCCTTCAGGCATTCTTAGTTGTGAGCCTCAGAGTCGGCGACAGACAAAGTTCTGCTGTCTGCACACAGCTGCTGTGGTGGGAGAGGGAGCGTGAGAGGGAGGCAGCGTCAGGAGCCAACACTTTAGGCTCACTTGTGACTTAGCAGGGGCCAGGGAGCCTGGCATTGCCTGGAGGATGGAGTAACTCAGTGGGGATGAAAGGAAAGATCAAATGGACTCTGGTGTCACAAGATGGGACAAGTGCCTAGCCGTGCAGTGCTGGTGGTCACTGGGAAAGCAGAAAGGACGCCTGCGCTGTGCACTCCGTTGGGTTTGTGACAGGAGTGCAGTGTGCCTCATAAACAGCCATATGGTGCTGTCCGTGTTTGCGTTTACACAGCGTCCTGCTCCCCCTGGGATGTGGACTCTACCTTTCCTTATCTTGTGTCCTCCCTCGGTTCCTTGTCTGGGTGTTGCCTTGGTCCAGAGTCCACTGCCATTGCCTGAGTCATGGCCACAAGGCCAATTTTGGCACTGACGCTGATGGTCTTGTACCAAATTAAAGCAGGGCTCCTGAAGCATTCTAGTGAGACTGCTTTTTGTTTGTTCGTTTTTTTTTTTTTTTTTGTGGTACTAGGGATCAAACTCATGACTTTGAGCTTGTAAGGCAGGCACAGTGCCACAGAGCTAAATGCCCAGTCCAAGGGTCTGTTAAAAAGGAAGAGAAAGCCACCGCAGTTGGGCCCCTCCTCTCCCACAGGAAGTGAACCTGTGAGAGCAGAGCTAAACTGAGAGGCTCGGCGCACCTGCAGTCCCCATGACGCGGGCAGCTGAGGCAGGACTGTGGCTTTGAGGCCAGCCTGGGAACTCAATGAGAGTCTGTCTTAGGAAATAAATATGGCTGGGAGCCACTAAGGGGTATAGCACCCCTGGGTTCAATCTCGCACTGCCAAGAAAAAAAGTTATACTAAGTAAAGTATCCTAGCTAAAATATACTAACTAAAGTATACTAGCACATCAGCTAAGGGGCCAGTGATGTACACTGATGCTGTCTAAGAATCTATGTAGTTAATAAGCACTTCCCTTAGGAACTGCAGTAGCTTTCACAGCTATAGAATTCATGTTTAAAATTACTGATGAAAGGCTGGGGATTTAGCTCAGTGGTTTCTGTGCCTGTCTTCCAAGCACAAGAGCCCTAGTTTGATCCCCAGTAACCACATACAACAATGCTGTGCATGGAGACTCACGCCCACCAGCATTTATACCTCATACCACAGTGCCGGGTGTGGTGGCTCACGCCTGTAATCCCAGCACTCGGGTGGCAGAGGCAGGAGGATTGCTGTGAATTCAAGGCTAACCTGGGCTACATTGTGAGCTCAGGGTCAGCCTGAAGACCTGTCTCAAAAACAAAACAAAACAATCAAGCCAGGCATGGTACAGGGCTGTAATCCCCCTACTCGGAGGGCTGAGGGAGGAGGATTGTGGTGAGTTAGAGGCCAGTCCGTGCTACATAGTGAGACCATTTCAACCCTGCCAAGAAACCAAAAAGCACCCCCCCAACACCAAACAAAATAACTCCAAAAACACTGGCTTCAACACTACTTACATGCATGCAGTTCATCAGTCAATTCTGTTATTCAGAAGTTAAAATGATGTGTCTGGCTAAAGTTAAAAGAATAAAGCTGGACCACAGAATTTTCCTTTAATATATAATAAAGTAGAAAAAAAAGAGTCACGTCACAAGCTGTTCAGTAAAATTGTATCCCAGCTGACAAGACTCAAATGGTGGGAAACACTTCTGCCAGGCCCACTGCGGGGCATCCTCGCACCCAACTATTGCCACAGAGCCCTGTGGTGCTCTCCAGGACTCAATGAGCTGCCAACCAAAACTTAACAACTGCATTCGAAGTCAGGCACCCTGCTTTTCTGCCCTGGTGCTGCCTTCACCCACCTGGCTCCTGCAGCCCGTGGTTAGTCCCCGCGTGCACCACGATGGTGGAGAGCCGGAGACTGCCCATCACCCATCGAGCACAGCAGGAGTGGGCTGCCGACCCCCAGACACCCCCTTGGAGCCCCACACTGCCCTCACCGCCAGGAGCCAGGTGCGAGGCACGTGTGCTTCCCTGATGTGTGCACACCGGACCCTGGGCTAGAGAAGCCACGCAATCTAAGTCTCACTTTTTCCCCCAAAGTGCCCCAGAATGGGCTGCAGTATGTGTGAACCATGGGGGACCAAGGAGCACTTGTCAGGAACTACCTCAGAGCCGCTCATTTATCTTAATGGTGTGTCGAAAAGTAACACAGGGCCATCCTTTTTAAGTGCTGTACTTTTATTAAAAACAAGCAACGTCTTCAACATACCAAGTGCTGCGATTCACATTCCCATCTGTAGGCCATGACCACGATACAGACAGACCCAACACAGAAACCTGAGCGCAGCGCAGCTGGGAGGGGAGAATGCAAACTGGCTGCTCCAGGGAGAGCCAGCGGGGAGCGCGGGCCCAGGACCCTGCAGGGCTGCGCTCCGCTTGTCTGGGCTTTGAGCGGGCCAGACAGAAGGACTGTGGGCCCGAGAGATGCCTCTTCTGCTGCAGTGCAGCCTGACGTGTTCGTTCTGCTCCTGGTCTGCTCGCCCCTCAGGACATCCTCGGGCCTGGACACTGCTGGAGGAGTGAGGAAACAGTCCACTTCTCCAGCTGTGCTTTGTCAGCATCCGCCAGTCACCAAGAGGAACACGATGAGTTTCCCAGACGGCAGCCGACTGCTGTGGGCCGCACGGCCAGGCTGTGTTCCGGAGGGGAGAGCTGCAGGTGCAGCGCTGCAGCCTGGCGGACTTCACAGAGGAAGACTTTCCAAAGCTCTTCCCTGAGGCCTGAAATGTAACTTGTGGAGGCCTGCGGGCCTCACCTGCTGACAGTACGACCGGACTAAATTATGTGTTTACATGAATATCAACTGAACACAGGTCACTTCCATCCCACAGTCACAAACAGGGCAGCTGCTGAGCTCAGCGCTTTATTATGCGATAAATTGCCTTAAAACTGTGAGGTGGCTTAGTGGCCGCATTCCAGCAGCAGGAGCCCCCAGAGCAGCCTTTTTAACAGCGAGCACGAGGTGTGTAAGAGCTCAAATCAGAAGGAATCAAGTGGGCAACGAGTCATTAAAGCAGTGGCTTCCAAACCCATTAAAAAATAGTACAATCAGCCAGGTACTGTGGCCATGCCTGTGGTCCCAGCATTTGGGAGGCTGAGGCAGGAGGATCTCGTCGAGCCTGGGCTACACAGTGAGTTTAAGGCCAGCCTGAAGCACATGGTAAGACTGGCTCAAAAACAAACAAACAAAAAATAAATAACTAAAGAGTGGAAATATTTCAGCTGTTTAAGTCTTGCTTGGACCCAGCATACATGGGGCTGCAGCGCCTGAAGGAGGCCAAAAGGTGAAGCCTCCCAGGCTCACGTCCCCAGGGTCCCCTCTTGCAGCCTCAAAGCAACTCCTGGCCATTGTCAGACTAAAGACTCCAGTTCCATGTACAAACCGTGACTACCCATTTTCACAGAACAGCAAGCACATCAGTTTGGACAGGATGCAAACACGTTTTTCAGAGTTTCCACAGAGTGACATTTTGGGGGAAGATGGTGGTTAGCAGACGGAAGTAGAATCAGTCTTCACATGAGCTAATTTAGTTTCTCTACAGTCCTCTCCTGCACAAGGCCGCACCAGCACCTTCCTTTCAGGTCTCGCTTTCAGTGTGCTCTAGAATCATCTGGGTGCCTATGAATCAAAACTGAATTTCTGGCCCAGGGATCCAAGCCGCCCAAGTAGGGGCACTGAGAAGAGAAACTCGGCCCAGAGGGCCAAGGTTCCAGCCCATGGCTGGAGCAGATCAAGACTCAAAAACAGTGCAGTTCTGGGAGCCCAACTCCTCACACACGCCCGGGCCCACACGACCTGAGCACACAGCAGGGAGAATTCATCAGTGACGCTGACACCAGAGCCCCCGAGTTCCAGCAGTCTCCCAGCCTGTGACCGTGGGCCAGGGAGGCCTCCCACCCAGAGGCCCTGTTCTCTCTGCTGATCAGGAACCAACTGCACATGTCCCAGTGCTGGACAGGCAGCAGCCAGCCCTGCAGCACAGAGCTGTCCCCAGTCCCTGGTGCTGCAGAAAGAAATACTGGATGACTTCAAAGTGCAGCCAGTGGTCCTGAAGCCTTCACTGAGAAGCTGCAGACCACCCCGGCCCCCGCCCCAGCTGCTCTGCTTCACAGATGGAAACCAGCATCTTCCTAGGACACCACCAGCTGACACCTGCAGAGCCCAGGAGCCGGGCTCAAGCTGGCTCCCTCCCCCTCTTCAGCCAGGGACTCCTCTCTGTCCTGCTTCTGCCCCTGTTCACCTTTACTCACAGCAGTACCTTTCATATTAAAAAGAAAAATCACGTAGCCAGGTCCTATTTCCAGAGACACTGACTCAGTAAGAGTCAGTGAAGAGAACCTGCCTGCCAGGTCCTTTCTGGGATAGGGTCCACTCTGTGGCCCAGGCCGGCCTCGAGCCTGAGGCAAGCTTCCCGAGGGCTGGGGTTCCAGGTATGGGCCACAGGCCCTGTCACCTGCCTGGTTCTCACCTGTGCAGGGCATGGGGAGGGTCCTACAGTAATAGGACACGGGTCCCAGGGACAGGATCTGAGGAAGGTGGAGACACATGTCTTAAAGGCAAAACTATACCTTTTCTGTCCTGTTGCTGACAGTTTACCTACACTTGGGGCAGGGGAAAGATTAATAAAACTTTAAAAAAATTTTTCTAGATTAAAAATAAACAATACTCTACTGTCCTAAACTGGATAAAATTTTAAAAGCTGGTTCTCACTTCAATATTATCATTTTGAAGGAAATTTGCACAAACCATCACCTATTCTGACTTTTTATTCCAAGTGTATATTCAGGTCCACATTAAGCCGTAAGCTGTTAAGGTTTTCCAGCTTGTTCAATTAAGTCCTATAACAAACATTAGCTACAATTCTGTTTCATATTACAAATGCAAATTATTTTTCTTTTGACATGCTAGTAATATTTGTTTTTACAGTGCAAAAAGACTGCAATTTCTGAGTCACTGTATATTTTACAATTCTAAGTAAGCAAATATATTTCAAAAAGCAAATCCTACATTTTTTGACACATCCTTAAAAAAGACAAGTAATTTTCCCTATAAAATTTTTAAAAACAATAGCCACATTAAAGGTTCACAGCTATTAAGAAGTTGCAGAAAAGCTGAAACACATATTGTATCATTTTAAGAGGCAACTTGTACTCTGCTACACAAGGCTGTGTGGCTTCTACTAAATACAACAGAGCACTGGAGATCATCACCCAGCAAGCTGCCAGGTTTTCATTACTTATGCCACATATTTTACAGGAATTAGGAAATACAAGGGCAGTAAAAAGTGAGAGAAATGTGGCAACAGATGGAGAAGTAAGATTTACTTCTTATATTCTTTCCTGAGAATGTAGAAGTTATTGAATACAAAGACAATTTTAAATGGCAAAATCTTACAATCAATTGTTTTATAATGTATAGAATGCCTGGTAAGATAATGATCACCCTAATAACTTGTGAACATGAAGTCTTACAAATTTATTCATTTGAACAAGGCACATGCCTATATATTCATCAGAAATGCTGGGTAACTAGTACCTAAAAAGGTAAATTCATTTGGCTAAAAGATAACATTACATTGAATGACACTGAATTCTGAAATAACTCTCCTGCAGAAAAACTGAGTCTGAATGAGTAAGGCAGCAGAAACACTTCATGAAGGGCCAGTGGGAAAGAAAATACCTCACTGGAGGATAGTGAAAAGTCAATTTGTTTAAATAAATGACAGCACTGTGCATTCACCTGTTCTAAATCCAGGGTAACACTGTGGGTGAAGTAGATTTAGCCTTTAAAAAAACTTACTAGTTTTTTGGTTGTTTTAATTTTTCTTTCTCAAATTACCTTTTTAGTTTCTACTACAATGAGCATTACCAATTACGAGTGTACTACAAACTACAGCAAAGTGAATGTAACACTGCATTTGTTAAATGTGATATCTGTAACTATTTTGATTATGAATTAAAGGATACATTTTACTATACTCAAAACATGATCAACCTGCAAAGGCAAACTGACAAAACTCTACCAGGTTTTTTTTTTTTCTGAGACAGTCTCACTAAGTGGTTCAAGGAGGCCTTGACCTCACTGTGGCCCACACTGGCCTTTAATTTGCAGCGATCCTCCTGCCTCAGCCTCCTAGGTGCTGGGGTAACAGGTGTGTGACACCATGCCTGGCTTCTCCTACCACTTCTGGGGCTGGGTTACCCACTGTGAAATGCGGATGAGTGAGCTGAAAACAAACTTGGGAACAAAATCTTTCAAGTCCTAGAATTTAGCATCACCTGCAGGGATTTGGAAGGGGTTAATTTAGCAAGACAAAAGTATCCTATATGGTGTGCTAGGTATGGCTTAGATTTACTAAATTGTTCTTTCAAAACACCGCCTGGACCTCAGGTGGCTCAAATTGAAGTCTGGCAATTTGTGGATGATATAGCATCATTAACAGGAAGCTAGCGGTGTTTTCAGGTATACATTCTTATCTTCCAGAGGTTACAGTAGTTTTATGAAAGAACACCAAACTCATGGGCCACCCGTTAGAAAAACTCCAGGTTGGAAACTGGGTGGGCCGGCTGCAGAGCACAGGGCTCCTGGCTGACAACAGCAGAAGAGTGCCCTCTAGTGGGCAGCCACGGAACCACCCTTCAGGAATAACTTGGCAACCAGGGGGCAAACAGCATTTGGTGTAATCTTTTTTTTTGGTACCAGCGATCTAATTCAGGACCTTGCACTTGTGAGGCAGGCGTGGTGCCACTGAGCTACATCTCTGGCCCCTAGGAGACAAACAGCTTTTACAGAAAGCTTTTAGCTGTCCAAAAGTAGTAGGTGCTCAGCGCTTTTCAAGTCTCCCTCCTACACACTGACAAGTGAGAACTTCTGCTAGTACAGTACACCTGTCAGGAGAAGTAATTTAGGATTGAATTTTTCGAATGGGAGGAGCTGTTGCACAATATATGCGACCAATATAACTCACTAAATAAAGCTAATATAATACCAGTGTAAACACTAAACACAAGTTGATACCACAATAAATAAATAAATAAAAAATATATCTCTCTCTTGCTTTAAAATAAATGATATAAACATGTTAGCAGAGGCTTCTGTCCACTTACCTTCCCCAGCGGGATATTTTGTCAAGTACTTCAGATATAAAAGACGCTGTATTCCGAAACACAACAAATACTACTGAACCTTGGAAACATGACTCAGTCTGGTCTTTCTTAAGCAATTCATCCGACTGCTAAGTTTTCTTTAAACATATAGATGTTTTTTTTTCTTCTTCTTGAGTTGTGGACTCTTTTAATCAAAAGAGAAATTTGGTGAACTGTCCAGTTTGGAACTACTAACTTTTGGCCCAAAGTGCTCTAAATTTTTTTTTTTTTTTTTTAAAGAACAAGTCACCTGTCTGGTTTTCTTCTGATACACAAAAAAAGATTCTGGGACTAGGGTTGAAGCTCAGCGATATAGTACTTGCCTCAACTCTGTAAGAATCTGGATTTAATGCTCAGCATTATAAAAAGAAAACTGGAGGTCTTGACATTTTGTCTTCCTCCTCCATTCTTTCCGAAGGAGTTTTCTGGAAGTCAGTCACCGGTGTGGCACACTGGCACTCTCCAGAGGCCTCCGCCGCAGACGCCCAGTGTGGACGTGCTGGTGCGACTTGAGCTGTTTCCTTTCCAGACGAGCACACTGGATTTTAATGTGGGACGGTGCCACTCCATTAAGAATTAAAATGGAAATGATCTTTCCACCCAGTGAGTGTTGTTCAAGATAAGGAACAAAACAGTGCATCGTGCAGGAAGGGCTCTTCCTCAAAACAGCAGAGGGACAATTTCATCTGCATGCTTTCTGTGACATTTTCAAAGTTAGTAATACCTTGCTGAAAAAACTGGAGTTTTGTAAGAACTGGGTTTGGCTGTTTGGGGAGTGCTACTTACAGAAACGTGTACCCGCTGTGCTCAGTGGGATGAAGAATGAACCCCGCTTTGGGATGCCGTTCTCTACGCCGTGCGGCTGATACGCTAAGTGTGTACGTCTTCATCTGTGTATTCAGCTTCCTTTACGTCCTCTTGGTCCGAAGCACTGGAGACGTCATCATCTGTTTGTTCTCCGGAGAAATAAAGCATCGAAGCGTGCGTCTTGTGAGTTATGGTGACAGTGCAGGGCCCTTGGGCCCATGGCTCCCCATCCACCTGCATGGGCATCATGCAGCACTTCAAGATCAACTGGTGCCAGGACACAAGGAGAGTAACATGTCAGCCCCAGGAAGCTCAGAACTACCCGTGCTGATGTCTCTGCTGTGAGCACTTAATCCGGCCATGTTTCATTTACTAATTTTTTTTAAACAAGGTCTTGGGCTGGGGATTCAGCTCAGAGGTTCCAGTATCTGCCTTGTGAGTATAAGGTCCCAAATTCAACCCGGATAACCGCACACAACAGTGCTGGGCGTGGTTACTCACACCCAACAGCAATCAGTACATCACATACCACAATGCCGGCGTGGTGGCTCACGCCTGTAATCTCAACACTCAGGAGGCAGAGGCAGGAGGATTGCTGTGAGTTCAAGGCTGGCCTGGGCTACATAGTAAGTTCAGGACTAGCCTGCACTACAAAGCAAGACCCTGTCTCAAAAAACTAAAAAACAAAAAACATGGTCTTTCTCAGCTGGTCTTGAACTTGAACTCCTGGCAATGCTCCCGCTTCAGTGTGCTAAGTGCTGAGGTTACAGCTGTGTGCCACCATGCCCACTGCACATTTTGCTCTTAGGAACCAGTCTGAATGTATCCTAACTCATGGGTTGTTTAGGAATTCTTTTTCAAGGACACTGTGTCTCTTCAGCTCCATGGGGGACCTTCTCTTCTGTTTCCTCCCACCCACACAAGCCCCTGGTGCAGGTAACCGACAGCAAGGGCTGCGATCCACTGCTTCGAGAAGAGGTAATGGCTAGGCAACACACCCTGCCAGGCACCGTCACCTACCCGCACTGTGTGTGCTTGTCCTATGCGGAAGGGGTTTGCCAGTTTCACTTGAATCTGAGCGCAGTGGAAAGATCCGTACACACCGACCACTTCCAGCAGACCGTCATCATGCCTGACAGGATGATGGAGAACAGGTTACGTGAGGCAGCAAGGTCAGCTCAGCTGGTGGCAGCAGTTCCTTTTTCTTTGCTTTTTCAGTACCAGGGACCGAATCTAGGACCACCACTGGAGCTATACAGCCAGCCCTTTTTAAGTTTTTAATTTGAGACTGCACTTGCAATCCTGCCTAAGCTTCCCAGACTGTGGGCTCACATTCAAGCGGCACCAGGCTCCGTGGAGGGCAGCTGCTTTTTAACACCAGTGGGCCATCAGTTTAAGTGTTAACACTAATACAGTACACACAAGAGAAAACCTGACCTAGAAGTGTGACAGTTACAAAGAGCAGCAGGGTGCATTGCAGAGAGCAGTGTACGTGCCTGGCAAGGGGGTAGGTCTCATCGCCCATCCCTTCCCAGAGTCTGCAGCCGCCGCCCCAGTAGCCAATGTTGAGCACGATGATACCTTCCAGACTGGGCAGTTCCACTCGCTCGCCATCCAGTTCTAGCTTTAAAGAAATACAGACCGTCAGTTACCATGGGGTGCACATTTGCACACGTCTACAGCGGACTGAGTAATGCCTGTGGAAACTGCTCCTGGCTCCCACACAGGGGACGGGGTCTCTCCCAACCCTTCACGGATCGAAGAGCCGTCCATTCTGCTAACCTTTCATTTTCGGCCTTAGGTAACGCTGACCCCATGCCCAGAGAAAAGGAAATGTGATAAAGCAGTGTGGCATAAAGGCGTTCTCATGAGTCTTGCCACTCCTCCCTTGCCTGGGGCATGCGGGGCTCCCAGCAAAGCGCTTCCCGACAGCCGCTCTCCTTGACTGAGGCACATCAGGCCTCTCCTGCCCGGCCCAACAGGACTCACTCTCTTCCCTTCTTGCTAGTCTCGGGTTTCTCCAGTAATGTCTCTGTTGCTACTGATCACTACAGATTCCTTCTGGATGCAAGTAGGCAACATACACAAGACTGCCACTCCACAGCATCAGGCGACTGCAGTGAGAAGCAGTAACTGATGTTCTACTTTTACTACCCACACACTTCCATTTTGGTTTAGCATGTCAGGGAGATACCTCCTAAAAGTAATATGAATTAAACTTTACTTTTTTTTTTGAAACAGGGTCTCACTGTGTAATTCAGGCTGGCTCTGAACTCACTATGTAGCCCAGGTGAGCCTGGAACTCACAGCAATCCTCCTGCCTCTGTCCCCCGAGTGTTGAGATTACAGGTGTGAGCCACCACGCCTGGCAAGATACTTTTTAAATTTCAAGATTATGTAAAACTTCAGAAAAGTTCCAGGAGCTTACCTCAACTTTTTTATTCAAATCTTTACATTCTTGTACTAAACAATCTTTGGTTCCATAGAATAAATAAACAGCCTATGAAAAATAGCAAAAATCAGATATTAAAACAATCCCACAAATTGTACAAACATTAAGGAAAATGTAGATAAATATAGCAAACATTTAGCAATCATCCTTGAATATAAAAAGGTTGCTAGAAGTACTGAACTGTTAATTACGGGGTGTATAAATAGCAATATTATTACCTTCATAATTATATTAATAGACGTGAACTTTTTAAAATCTGAAATATCTGTAAAACAGAGCCAGTAATACAGCTGTCTGACATTAATTTTTCACATGCTGTTGCTCAACCAACAAAAGTTGTTTAAAAACTTCCCAAACAAGAGTCCCGGTGAAGGGTTAGCGGTGCAGCGACAGAGCGAGGGTCTCACAGCGCCGCACTGAGGGGCTGCGCCTCTCCCTTGCTCTCCTCGGGGACTTTTCTTAGCCAATGAATATATCTTTTCATTAATGGTTTAACCAAAAACTTATTTTGCAGTTTAGGTGTCATTTAAGATAACTCTATTAGTTTTCATCTAAGCAAAATGTGTTACAAGCATTCTAACTTTTGACTTGAAAAAAATCTGTTAGTAAAATACATTTAAGAACATAAAAGTCCTACAGAAAACACAGCAGGTAAGTGTGTCCATAAGTTAGTTCAATCCAAGTTTAAGAGTAAGAAATACAATTGAACTATTGATTTTTACTGTACCTTCGGTGATAAGCAGGAAATGTTATTTTATCCAACACACCTTATTAAGAATTCTGCTAGAAAACAGAGATGGTGCCTTCTCTCGATGAGCATGGAAATTGAGAGCCATGAGCGCATCCGGGCCAACAGAAAAATAGTTGTTCATTGTGAATTCCTGGGGGAAAGGGTGAGGGTGAGTAAGGACACTGCCTCTGTCCACGCCGGGTCCTACTGAAATATGCAAATCTCAGTCTTGGTTTCTTTCTGAAACTGAATACTCTTCGTATATATTTTCTTTTTTCCTAAGGAACAGTGGAAGTGGGAAAGTTTATCGGGGAATACGAATGGGGAACAACTCCCCGGAGATAAGAGGGTCCCCAATGGGCTGCCCATTTCTGTATTTATTTCCACACACAGCTGTCCCATACGGCCTGGCAGTTATGAGAACAGAGGCCTCCCTTCCAGGCCGATGACCTCGGACGGCAGCCTCACTCTGGCCTTTTAATTTTTTTTGAGTCAGGGTCTCACTTTGTGGTTCAGGCTGGCCCTGAGCTCAGCCTCAAACTCACATCACAGCAATCCTCCTGCCTCTGTCTTCCGAGGGCTGGGATTACAGGCGTGAGCCACCATGCCCGGCACTGTGGTATGTGGTATGTGGTACTGATTGCTGCTGGGGTGAGTCTCCAGTGTTACGTGGTTACCGGGGATCGAACCCAGGTCCTTGCGCTTACAAGACAGGCGCTGGAACCACTGAGCTAACTCCCCGGCCTACTCCGGCCTTCTTCTTTTAACGTGCTGCACTGAGCCTTCTGGTCTCAGGGGCTCTGCTGCCCGTGCCAGCTCTTCCCTGCTGTGCCACTGTGTCTGCTCTGCCCCTCTGTGATGCTCTTCGCTTGTGCCCTGGGCTGAGTTGCCAGCGGTTCCCCTCACTCCCACGCACTCGGCCTGGGCATGGCGGCCTCACACCCAGCTCTGAGCTTGTTCCTTTGCAGCGAGCCCCTGCCAGTGTCTCGCGCAGCCCTCCATAGCTGTCTGGGTGGGTAACACTCCCAGTCTAATTCATTTTGTTTTTGCCAAACCTGAGCCTCCTTAGTTTTGTCTTGGTTAATGTTTTTTCCATACACCCAATCATAAAAATTAGAAATCTAGTAGTAAAATTTTACATTTTCTTTTTTCCCTTTATACTTTGAAAGGTCACTGAACTTTCCTCATTCTAAGTGTCCCCTTGTTTTTGTTGCAGTGCATGCTCTTAAGCCACTTCCACATGATCTCTGGGATGATATTTAAATCATATGTACACACACATATATGTAAACGTGTATACACAAACATACATACACATGCTGGCCTTGAACTCATTATATAGCTCCAGACTGGTCCTGAATTTATGATGATCCTCCTGCCTCAGCCTCCAGAGTGCTGAGATTGTAAGTGTGTGGCACCATGACTGATCAGCATATTTTTATTTTTTATTTATTTTAAACCCAGGGCTTCCACATGTGCTAGGCAAGTGCTTTATCACTGAACTATATCCCCAGCTCCTGAATATCCTTTTGTGTTGAGACAAAGTCTTGCTCTGTAACTCAGGCTAGCCCTATGCTCACTGTGCAGTGACAGGCTGGCCTCAGATCTGTGGCAAACCTCCTGCCTCAGCCTCCAGAGTATAAGGATTACAGGCGCATTTACCACACCCAGCCAGAATGTCCTTTAAATTTTTTTCCCAGTACTGGAGATCAAACTGAATGCCACTGAGCTACATCCCTGGCCCCAGAATATCCTTTTAAAAGCCAGCGGAGGGTTGGGAGTGTGGCTCAGTGGTACAGAGCCAGCACCAACAAACAGAAACATCTCTAACCTCTGTACTACGTGCTAACCACGCTTCACGCTCTCTGGCGCAGTCCTCTGTTCCTCCCTCTATTGACCTGGGTAGTGTTTACTGTCCAAGGACCTACTTGCAGGCCGCTTCCTCTGCAGTCTTCCCAGCCGGTCTGCCAGGCAGAACCCGGTGCTCCTGGACCGTGCTCTCTCCGCAGTGTCATGCTTGACAGACCAGCTGGTGAGGAGGGCATGGGTGTCTCTCATGCTCCATACAGAGCTCCTCTGAGCTAAGCACACGTCCCTGCATCCTGCCAGTGCTGCACCTGTGCCACAGAGGTGTCTCAAGTGTGCTTGCTAAAACTACGAAGTACCAGGTGTGGTAGTGGATGCCTATAATTCCACCATTAGGAGGCTGAGGCAGGAGAATGGCTATGAGTTCAAGGCCAGTCTGGATGTATAGTTCAAGCCCACCCTGAAACGTACAGTGAGATGGTGTCTTAAAAAACAAAAGAAAGCAACAACAACAAAAAAACTACTGAGAAACAAAGCACTAAAAACATACCTTAGGTTTTCTTAGGTTATAATATCCTTTATTGGTGATCTGAACTTTCCATCTATAAAACAGAAGTTAAAAAAATCAATACTTTTAACCAAAAATATTTTTAGTCTGGATGCTCAAGAGGTAGTTTTTCCATGATAGCATTTGAGAAAGTATCTACGTCTGAGTAAGATTGTAAATTTTTTTAAACAAAACAGTTTTTTGGTACATTTTAGATATATATAATGATAACATTAGTCGTAGGGAATTTGCACCTGTGCCTGATACATCTTGCTTCCTTTTTTTCCCATTCCTTTCCCCTCCCTTCAACCTCTCTGTCCCTCCTTATTTACAAAAGCAAGCATGCTAATCTGGGGAAGTACTCAGCTAATTTATAACTTTCCACCTTACACAGTAACAAAATACATCAGCATCTATGTACAAAATCTTTTATATTTAAATTATGTTTCATTTTAGGGCTAAATATATGTTCATTTTAAACCAAATAACATTCTGAAAATACAAGAAATAGACTTTCTGGCAAAGTGTACCTTACCGATCTAGTTTGATCCCATCTGCTTCCATGACATTTCTCAAGACCTGTGCAACTGGGATTTCTCCCGCGTACCCTGTACCCCAGCCCAGCGTATTGGACAGATCATTGCCTGTTCCTAAAGGCAGGACTGCGACCTGTGGAATGTATTTTTCTTGTCCCTAGAGTAAGAAAGACAGAGTTCAGACTTCTTTCTTTAGACCAGTTGCAGTATAATAACAGTTTGTAAAATGTAAAAAGACCAAGGCAATTGAGACACAAACTGTAGGAGTGTTTTAGGTGCTTAATTATAATCTCATTCTTATAATATTTAAACTATGAATGGCTTCTAATATTCCCCTAAATAAGAAAACACTCTACACTTATCTTAGAAATGTTTCTTAAAAAATAAGAGAAAAGAAAAAGAAACGCTTCTGTAGTTTTGCTGGAGTTTTACAGTCCTGGGAACACAGCCCAGGCTATATGTAGGCTGTGTGTGTGCTGGACAACAGTGGTCGCAGCCAGGCCCGGGGTCACTGAGCTCTACCCCCCACACTCCCATTTTTGAAGCCGGATACCTTAATCTTCATTTCATCAACAGCATCCAGGACCCAGCCCACGGTACCATCTCCTCCGCAAACAAGGACCCGGGCTGAGTAACAGGGAAGAAGGGTACAAAGTTGCAGAGCTTTGATAGGAGGAGTTTTAGTTACATCAAAAACCTAGAAGTGAAAGAACAAGACAAAAATTATTTTTATTTAACATTTCTTCATCTGAAAGGAGTTGAGAGAGGACTTAGTAACAGCAGTGGCCTTGGCCAGGCCCTGTCTACACTGCTCACTGTGGCTTGTCTGCAGCTGCTCTGCAGACCAGGACCCCAGCAGAGCATGGTTAAGCCACTTGCCTGTTATTCTGGAGATAACCAAATGCTGAAATACAAACTCAGCTATTTATTATATTACATTACCTTCTCTCTGTCTACACAAAAACCACATTCACCTTTAACTAGTTTCGCCATTTTTAGGGCGGCACTGGGGACTGAACCCTTTGCACTGAGCTCATCCTTTTTTATTTTGAGACAGCGTCTTGTATCACCCACGCTGGGTGATGCTCCAGCCTCAGGCTGCAGATCCTTCCATCCTGCTCTGCAGTCACCCCACATGTCTGGGCCAGCCCCAGGCAAACACTGTACCGTGTCCACTGACATGTCTTTTCTGGAAGCTCATGAAGATGGAACACGCTATGGCGTTCCCTTGAGCCTGGTTCCCTGCACTCAGGACAATGTTCTTTGAAATTCACTTATGTAGTTGGCTACTTTATGTCACTCAGGAGTATTCCTTCATGTGGTATATTCTTTATCCACTTACCACCTACTGGACAGTCAAGCTATTTCTATTTGCAGGTATTATGAATAATGCTATGAACATGTACCTGCAAGTCTGTGGGGTATGTTTTCAGCTTCCTTAGGGAGATTCCTGGAGGAGGGTTCGCAGGTGATCTGCTTTAGGTTTTTCCACATTTTGAATAGATGAATGCTTTATAATAATTACTCTTTCCGATAACTAGGTGATTTGTGACTTATAGCACTAATAACCATTGTGTTTTAAGGAAAGAAGAGCTAAGAATGAAGGTTAATAAAAAAGGCTTTCTCTTTAGTTACCTGGACTGGATTTAACAGGATCCTAAATTCTCCCAATAATCCTTCTCCCATGTTAGTTCCACTACGAGAGTTGGCAAGGATTATTAATGGAGTCCACTGCTTTCCAAACTTGGACGCTAGCTGAAAAGATTGACATGAATAAAAAGGGTTTAGTATTTCAGAGAGAACATTTTATTCTTTGATTACAATCATGCTATAATTTACTGAAATAAGGACTCTGCCACTATTATCAATACAGCCTGAAAGTCAACTAATGCTAAGAATGAAAGAGGATCTTTGAGATTAAACTTCCACTTAATGTCAGATTCTCTTTGACCTCACGCTAGCCAAGTCAGCCAGTATATACCGGATGCTCACACAAGGAGGGAGCTCACTAAGAAGAAAGCCCATTCCACGGCTAAATGAAGTCAGCAGGAAGTTCTGGCTTGAGCTGAAAATCTTTCTCTCTGTAACCGTTACTGTTCTAATTTTTCTTCCAACTCAATCAGATATCATTTATTTTCCAATATAAAGCAGGACTAAAATATCTGAAGCTTCACAGGTTGAGTGTCCTTTCTCTGAAATGCACGGAACCAGAACATATATATATATGTTTTGTTTTGTTTTGTTTTTTTTTCTCTTCTTTAAGCAAGGTCTCACTATGTAGCCCAAAGGCTGGCTTTGAACTCACAGTGATCCTCCTGAGTCAGGCTCCTGAGTACTAGGATTCAGCTTTCACACTGAATTCAGATAACGGGATTGTACATTTAAAAAACAGTAAGATATAACATTAAAAGTTTAAATCCCAGCACTTGGGAAACCAAGGCAGGAGGACTGTCAAGAGTTTGAGGGCAGGGCTGGGGATTTAGCTCAGTGGTTCTGGCACCTGCCTTGGAAGTGCCAGAGCCCGGGTTTGATCCCCAGTAACCACATACAACAATGCTGGGTGTGGAGACTCACTCCCAGCAGCAATCAGATCCACACACCACAGTGCCAGACACGGTGGCTCATGCCTATAATCCCAGCACTTGGAAGGCAGAGGCAAGAGGATCGCTGTGAGTTCAAGGCTGAGCTCAGGGCCAGCCTGAACTACAAAATTGAGACTCTGTCTCAAAAAAAAAAAAAAGAGTTTGAGGGCAGCCTGGGCTACACAGTGAATTCAAGGCCAGCCTGGACTACACAGTGAAATCCTGACTCAAACCCCACTGCCCTAAATGTTTTTAAAAGTCATCAGGCAAGGTGATGCATAGTGACACATACCTCTAACACCAGTATTGGAGGTTGAGGCAGGAAGATTGCTGGGAGTCCTAGGGCAGCCTGGACTACATACTGCATCAGTTTCTTTCTCTCAAACCCCATGAACCCAAAATATAAAATTTATCTTTTCTTTGCTGGAATAGCAATAAAAGTAACACTGGAGATATAAATTCTTAGCTTGAAAAAAAGTGCAATTTAACTATAACAAAATAGTTCCATTATTTTAGAATACTTAAGTATGAAATACATCTTTTTTTTTTTT
>PVIR01024420.1:0-25988 GCA_004026965.1 Petromus typicus | reverse complement strand
AGGCCACTCACCTCTCCAAACTACCCTGGGCAAAGGATGCCAAGCCAACCCAGCACCGGGCAGTACCCACCCCCCACGGTCAACATGGGGCAGTATTACAAGGTGAGTTGATCTCCCTGCCTCTCAGGCACAGCCTCACCACACCATCCTGTGTTCCCTGGCGACCGGGGACAATGTCTGGTTTCCCCCTGGCTGAGCGCTTAAGGGGCCACAAAGTCAGCCGCTTAGTTCCTCCTCTCAAGGGACTTGGAAGATGGTTCTCTTCTCTTTACCCAGGATAACAGTTAAGGAAACACTTTGCCAGAGAAAAAGCTACTATCCTTAATATGTCACGTTTGATTCTAGCAGTGTGTTGCACATGATTCTAAACTTTGTACATGCAGATGGGTGCTGACATACCAGCTGCACTGGTGAAACTTTTTTGTTGCTTGTTTGATTTTTTTACCCCACGTGATTTCATGTGCCCTTATGCTAGAGTCCCTGTCCCTTTCACTTTTAGCGCTACTTAGAATTCTGCACTCTTATTCTTGAGATAATTGAACTGTTCCCAGCTTTTCACTTTTGAGATAGTGCTTTGATAAATATCAGGCCTGTGGCTTTTTTCCCTCAGGTTTATTATAAAATCCACTCTGAGGAGTGAAGAAAAAGCCAGGTGTGGTGGCACACACTTGTAATCCCTCTACTTGGGAGGCTGAGGCAAGAGGATCCCTGCCCATTTGAGCAACATAATTCAAGGCCAGCCTGAGCTACATAGCAAGACTGTCTCAAAAAAATAAGTAGTAAGAGGAGTGAAAATGTTTCATTATTTCGCATTCATTTGCCAAAGGACACCCCTCCCCAGCCGCATGACCATCTGCCGCACAGCTTTCCCAGTTGTGCTCCTGTGTCAGCAGGCTGTGTTGCCAGTTTCTTTTGCTGAAGTGTCAGCTGTGGACAGAGACGGATCAGAAGTTGTCCCTGCAGGGTGACCTGCTCGGCCCCTCCTCTTCCCACTCTGACCATCCTCCTGCCCCGTGCCCAGCACCGTGTCTTCTCTTGTCTTAACAGCCAGAGCAGTTTAACGGACAGAGCAACACCTTCTCCGGAAGCAGCTACAGCAACTACAGTCAGGGTGGCGTCAACAGGGTACGTCCCTTCCTCAGGCCTCTCTCTTCCTGTCCCAGCCTGTTTGGATACAGTTGGGGGGGCACCGGTGCCATTCTCAGTGTCCTTATCTGTCAGATGTGCCTGCAGTGTGTGCCCAGCTGAGAGGGAGTCCTCCCTGCGTCAGCTGGCCTCCCAAGGGGGATTGAGTGATTCTCCCAGGGAGAAGAGCCTACTGCAGGGGGGTGTACATACACAGCCTTAACCCCTTTTGTGGTTTTTCTTTCTCCAGCCTCCCAGGCCGGTTCCTGTGGCCAATTACCCCCACTCGCCTGTTCCAGGGAATCCCACGCCTCCCATGACCCCTGGGAGCAGCATCCCCCCTTACCTGTCCCCCAGCCAAGATGTCAAACCACCCTTCCCACCTGACATCAAGCCAAATATGAGCGCTCTGCCACCGCCCCCAGGTAGGAGCAGGGCCTTGGGAGTGGGGACGGTGGGGGAGGAGCAGAAAGAGCAGGGGGGACTTAAGAGCAGGGAGCCAGTGGCAAAGGAAGTGTCCATGGTCGGGCGTGGCCAGATAGTCGTGAAGGGATCCCCAGTGGGCATGGGTACAGCTTGGCTTCTGTGTCCGGATCCCCTGTCTGTGTCCCCCGAGCATGCGGCCTGCGGCACGTGGCTCATCCATGCCCTGTCCCCAGCCAACCACAATGACGAGCTGCGGCTCACGTTCCCGGTTCGGGACGGCGTGGTGCTGGAGCCCTTCCGCCTGGAGCACAACCTGGCCGTCAGCAACCACGTGTTCCACCTGCGGCCCACGGTGCACCAGACGCTGATGTGGAGGTGAGCACGGAGGAGGCCTCGGCGGCACCTGCTTCCCTGGAGATGCCCAGGGACCTCACGGGCACAGGAAGACAGGCCACCACAGTGTGGCGCAGAGCTGGGCTGCCACCACTCTGCCCAGTGCTGCATTTCGGCAGCGTCTCTGGGGGAGAAGGTGGCTCACCCGAGAGTCCTGAGCTGGCAGGTGGGGAGAATGGTGAAGAATTTGAACCCAGCTCTGTGAACAGAGCCACAGTGTAGACAGAAAGCTGGCAAGGGCAGTGGGGCCGGGCCAGTTCCAGGTCCCCTTCTTGGGGGCAGACGGTGCTTCCTCCCCTTTGACAAACAGAGAAGCTGAGGCTAGATGAGGAGGAGTCATGGGTGTGACTCTCAGCTGCCAAGCGCAGAGACCAGACCTGCATGTCTTGGATGCCGGCACTGACCAGGCGGGTCTTTTGCTGAGTCCTCTGTTCTCAAGCGAGGGGCCCTGACGCTCACCCCGTGCCTGGGGCTAGAGTTGTTCTCTGCTCTGGCATGGGCACACTTGATCACAGACTCACACCCTGGAGCTGGCCACTGTGGGTGCCAGGGACTCAGAGCTCGGAAGGCATTCAGGATGCTTCACCTGGGGGACGTGCGGCCAGGACAGAGCTGGGTGCTCTGACCAGGAGAGGCTGCTGCCGCCACAGGCCTGGAGATTCAGACTCAGCCTTGCAACTGGTTATGCCAAGTCTCAGTCGATGTTCTGTCCCTCTGTCTGCCCTGTGAGAGCAGACTCACCCTGGCAGATGAGGGACAGGGGAGGTTGCAGCCAGAGCCAGGGCTGGAGGGGGTTGTTGGGGTTTTAAACCGAAGCAGGGGAAGGGCCGTGGTGCACAAGTGTGGAGCACTTGCAGCCGACCTGAGCCCCGCCCTGCCTCCCATGTGGCCCCCCAGGTCCGACCTGGAGTTGCAGTTCAAGTGCTACCACCATGAGGACCGGCAGATGAACACCAACTGGCCAGCCTCAGTGCAGGTCAGCGTCAATGCCACGCCCCTCACCATCGAGCGCGGGGACAACAAGACCTCACACAAGCCGCTGCACCTCAAGCATGTGTGCCAGCCGGGCCGCAACACCATCCAGATCACAGTCACTGCCTGCTGCTGCGTGAGTATGGTGGTCATGAAGCAGGTCATACACGAAGCTCTCGGTCTAAGGCTGCTTCGCTCAGGCCCCACCCCCCAGGACCTGCCCCCATCTTTCATTGGTGGGGCGCCATATCCTTCAAAGTTGTGTGCACATTTGTGTGTGCATGCCTCTCCCCCCGGGGACTGATCTTGGGCAGTGATCTTGACCCTGGAAATCAAGCACAGCCATGCAGGGCCTCTTTAGGCCACCTGGCGTGGAAATGAATTGCATGGGCTCTCAAGGGAGGACCCAGGATAATGCTTTGGTCTTGCCCTTTTCAGCGTAGGGCCCCTGAGGCCACGGTGACAGAGGTTACCAGAGCAAGGTTTTCCAGGCTGTGCAGTGGAGCCAGGCTGGGTGATTGGGGTGCAGTCCTGGAAAACTCTCTGGAGAAGCAGGGGAGAGCTGAAGATGCCGGGTGGGCAGTGATGGGGAGGACAGGAAGCCCTCTGAGTTCCCGTCCTGGTGCTGAGTGTCCCATCCCTTCCTCCAGGAAATGTTTCAGCACCAAAGTCCACTTCTTGTCCTGCCATCCCCAGGTGGTGACCTCAGCCCCCGGTCCCACCTTCTAGACTTCCCTCTCCTAGAAAGGCTTCTCTGCCTTTAGGAGCCTGGGGCCTGGGAGCAGCCTGGTGCTGTGGGAGGGGCGGGTGGCCCAGTAGACAGGGACAAGCACTGTCGCTGTCTCCCGCAGTCGCACCTGTTCGTGCTGCAGCTGGTGCACCGGCCCTCCGTGCGCTCAGTGCTGCAGGGCCTGCTGAAGAAGCGCCTCCTGCCGGCGGAGCACTGCATCACAAAGAGTGAGTGTGGGGGTGTGCTGGAGCCAGAGATGATGTGCTTCCTTCACTGAGCCCACCCTCCACCCAATCCAGCTTCTGCCCTTGGGCCCCACATCCCACCAGGCAGTTTCTGTTCCCACTCCCTCACAGCAGAATTGAGAGCAGAAGCTACAAAAGGGGTTTTTCGCTGACCCTGTGAATAGAGAAGTGCTGGGCTGGACTTCCGCCAGCTTTGCAGAACCCCCTTCTAGTGGAGGCGGGACCTGAACTGCAGAGCTATGAGCCCCTGCAGGCTCGGGGGAGGGGAGCCAGGGGTTGCCTTGGAGCATGCGCAGGGCAGACCAACCAAGAAACTGCCCTGCCCTCCTCACCTGCCTGTGCCCTTCCCCACAGTCAAGCGGAACTTCAGCAGCGTGGCTGCCTCTTCGGGCAACACAACCCTGAACGGGGAGGATGGTGTGGAGCAGACGGCCATCAAGGTGTCCCTGAAGTGCCCCATCACATTCCGGCGCATCCAGCTGCCCGCTCGAGGCCATGATTGCAAGCACGTCCAGGTGAGGGGTACAGGACCAGCTCCTTAGAGTCTGGTGGGGATGGCAAGGTGGCACCGGTCTCCTGCTACCTGGAATGTGTGAGCAGATGATGTCACCTCTACTGTCATTTGTCTCTGCCTCTAAGAGTAGGGTCCTTACTTTGGCAGATGATAGGTATCAGCTAGAATCGAACCCAGCTCCTCCAGCTGCATTCAGGGCAGAGGGCAAGGCTGCCTCTGCCTGGTTTGCTACTGTGCCCAGGGCTTTGACCTGATCAGGTGCCCTGGATGGGCTATAGAGTAAGTGACTGTCACAGTCCCAGAATGTGCAGGCACTGCTCAGGAATGTCTTCCTGACAGGGGGTCCAAGGAACCATCCCTGCACAGACTGGGTTGTAAGCACGCAGGTGGCCCTCGAGGGTCACCCTTGGCACCTCTGTCAGTGCAGCTGAGCCTAGGCCTCCTTTTCTCTGGAAGAATGCAATGATGAGTGGTACTGTCCCTCTGTTTAGCTTACGTGGATGGCTCTGACTGTGCACGGTTTTGTCCTTGGTCCCTGGGCTGGGCTGGGGCCGGCTGGAGTCTGTACTCCCAGTGGGCTCGGTGAGAGAGGCCCTTGTGGGGCAAAGTAGTAAGCGAGGAAGATTCTTAGAGCATGGAGACATGGGTCACATGGCAGACAGTGCATGTGGGACTCCAGCTGCCTCACAGCGTAGGTACAGTCTCTGTGGGACGCGGTACCTGACACCCATAACTTAGAGGAGGAGGGGTCTGTTCTGGATGGCAGACAGCGTAGTGGAGGAAAAGCTGCTTGCATCGTGATGACCAGGATGATGGAGAGAGGGAGGAAGGGGCTGGGAGAAACACCTTAGACCTAACACAAGTTGGCTGTTGGTCCCTGTGTCCAGTCACCTTCTAGGAGCCCAGGAGCTCCTGGGGCTTTGGGGGACATTGCAGATCTTCAGCACCTTTGCTCCACTCTGTGTCTATTGCCTGTTTGGGAAACCTGCCCGAGGGACCCACGGTGTGGTGAGGCAGCTTCTAACAGTCCTTACCTCACCTGTCTGTCTGTCTGTCTGTCCTCCACAGTGCTTTGACTTGGAGTCCTACTTGCAGCTGAATTGCGAGAGAGGGACCTGGCGGTGTCCTGTGTGCAAGTGAGTGATGCCACTGCTCGGTGCGGTGCCACCTGCACTTTAGCCTCTATCTGCCCTAAAATCAGCATAGATGAAGACCTGGCAGAGGGGCTGAGGCTCCCAGAGCTCTGGGTGGCCTGTTGTGTGAGGCTGTCACCAAGCTGCCCTCTCTGTGCCCCCACTAAGACCAACAGCAGGGCAGGCTCCCCTGGGCACAGTAGGGGGGTGGACTGTGCACACCCCACCCCCATACCTGAAGCTAAGGCCAAACCCTCCTCTCTTCCAGTAAAACTGCTCTGCTCGAGGGCCTGGAGGTAGATCAGTACATGTGGGGGATCCTGAATGCCATCCAACAGTAAGTGGGGCCCGTGCTGCGTTGGAGGGATGGGGAAGGGCATGGCGGCCCTGGCACACTTCTCACTGCCTACCACTCATTGTACCTCAGTGGTTCTGGTCCTGAGGGCACTAAGCATTCCAGAAGGGACAGGACTGAGCCAGACAAGACTCCAGCAGTACCCAGGGCAGCCCTGTCTCCAAAAGCCAGGCACCCCAGAACCTCAGCCCTGCCCCTGTTCCTCCCCCAGCTCAGAGTTTGAAGAGGTCACCATCGACCCCACGTGCAGCTGGCGACCGGTGCCCATCAAGTCGGACCTGCACATCAAGGACGATCCTGACGGCATCCCCTCCAAGCGGTTCAAGACTATGAGCCCCAGCCAGATGACTATGCCCAATGTCATGGAGATGATCGCAGCGCTGGGCCCCGGCCCATCCCCCTACCCGCTCCCACCTCCCCCCGGGAGCACCAACTCCACTGACTACAGCAGCCAAGGTGGGTGATGGAGGGAGACAGAGGCAGCCCCGTGTCCAGCAGGGCCCTGGTTTTTGTGTGGCGAGTAGTCCTGAGGTCATCACCTATCTTTGGATGGCATTCCTTAAGTTTCCCATAGGCCAAGCAGCAGATAAAACTCCCTTAAACAAGCTGGGCATGGGGATACTTAGATAGTTTAATGACCGAAGCAAGATCCTGTCTCAAAATTTTGAAAAATGAAATCTTTTTCAAGTGCGGGTATATGTCACTTTTTGCAAAGGCCCTTTGTTCAGTCCCTAATCTGAGGAGGGTAGGGGGAAGGAGAGAGAAACAGAGTGACACCTCCCCCCAACAGCCTGGGGTGACAGCAGCCCTTGTCAGGGACTTCAGAACCTGCTCCACTAGCTGAGATAGCCACCACCCCTTCAGGCCAGCCGTGTTTCTGTGTGACATCTATCATCATCCCTGTCCCTCCAGCTCTGCCACCCACCCGGGCCTGAGTTAGGTACCAGGGATCCCAGCCTTGGCCCCCAGGTCACCAACTTTGAGTCCTTCTTGCTGCTCCAGCCAAGTGTCCCTTCTCATTCCACTTGCTTCCTAGCAAACTGTCCTGCCTGACGCTGAGGCTGCCATCTCCACCCCCCAACCCCCTACCACCGCACACCCACCCCTGTTCTTACATCCATGTCCCCAGGGCTCCCTTTTGATGAGCAGCCCAGTGACATCAGCATACCTCACTGGAGTCTCTCTGCACGGCTGGACCTCAGCTTCCCAGCACACTGGCCCCGAGTCTTGTCAGTGCCATGTGGTAGAGGGCAGCGGCCGGAGAGCCTGGACAGCTGTCCTTCTTTGTTCCCTGGGGTTGGCAAACCTCCTCATTGGTGATCTTTGTCTGCCATCTTGTATCTTCCCCAGGCAACAACTACCAGGGCCATGGCAACTTCGACTTTCCCCACGGGAACCCTGGCGGGACATCCATGAATGACTTCATGCATGGGCCCCCCCAGCTTTCCCACCCCCCAGACATGCCCAACACCATGGCCGCCCTTGAGAAGCCTCTCAGTCACCCCATGCAGGAAACTGTGAGTACCGCCTTCTCCCCGAGTCCCACAGTCGCCTCACTGACCCCAGCCTCCTCTTGGGGCTAGCTGGGCACAGGGCTGCCCTGGGGACCCTTCTAATGCAGAAGCTCTGGCTCCCTCCTCAGCAAAGGGGAAGATGGAAGGACCGGGTGTGGGCTTCAGAAGTCAGGGGTCTGGTGTGTTCTGTGAGCATCTGTGAACTTGTTGTTCGGGCACTGCTTCAGAGATGTGTGACATGTACACTGCCACGATGCTCCGCTCCATCTCTCCTCTCCCTGCCACATGAGATCCCAGCCACACAGGGCTTGGTCTAGCAGCCGTGGCGGGAGCGGCCACGACCTAGCTTCGTTTGTGCCAGGTTTGAGTGAGACAGAGGCCTCGTGCTCACAGACGCCACCTCTGAAGGGGTGTGAGTGAGGGGAGAAGAGCTGAAGTGTTTGGGGAAACAGGCCTAAGGGCTGAAGTGGCTTGTGGGAGGCGCTCGTCATTATGCACACAGCTCTATCTCCTCAGGGGCAGTTGCCGAAGACCATGTCAGCCAGAAAGCGGGCCAGGGTCTCCCCGGGGCCTAGCAGCACCTCAGGGAGCCTGAGCGGGACAGATCACTCCAACTCCCACGCTTTCTGTCCCAGGCCAGGAGAGGAGGCAGCACTAGCCCTGCCCTGCCGCCCCTGTTCTCTGTGAGGGGAGTTGACTCCACCCCCCAGGGCTCTCATCTGCCAGGACTGCGGGCTTCTGCTTCCTTGGCCCGGCTCCCTAGTACTGCACACCCAGGGAACACGTGTGCAGGGTCAGCGACCTGACCTTTAACCTGACCCTAACTAACCCTGGACAGTGTCAATGGGAATTCCGGTCATCCACTTATCCCTGTCAGGCTTTTTCCTGCCTTCCGGTAGCACTGCTGCCAGGGCTCTGTGCAGGGGACCTGGCCTGTGGGGTCCTGCTCCCCACTGTGCCCTGACTTTCCTCTCAGGAGAAGGCAGCCAGACCCAGAAGTACAGTGGTGCCAGGTAGGGTGGGCAGTGAGTCAAGCATGCAGTTAGTTGACTGCAGGAAGACCCAGCCAGGGTCCCGTGATGACCCGTTCCCCCAACCCCAGAGATGCTCTAGCCTGTCCCAGTCAAGGGCTGTGTCCTAAGACCAGCGAGCATCCGTCCTGAGCTGGGCCCTCAGCGGCATCTGCAGGGCTGAGGAGAATGCCCACAGGTAGGAGCAGGAGCAGAGCCCGACCCACAGGAGCGCTGCCTGTGGCAAAAAAGAATTGCAGCTGGTGTGTCGTGACCGTTGGGCTCGCAGACTCACAAAGGAGGAATGAAACGTTTTCTGTGTGGCCAGACGGTGGGGCGGGGAGGAGGAAGCCAGAAGCCTGGCTGGATATTGGCAGCTGAGGCTCTGTTGAGCTGTTCTGAGTGAAGGAGGGCTTCTAGATGTCACCGGCAGGAGCTGCTAGGGAGAGATCACTGGGGACAGCAGCCAGACATGGGGGCATGTTCATAACCGCACCCTGCCCTGTCTGCGCCCATCCCCAGCAGGGCGCCCCCTTGCGGCCAGTCCGGAGGAAGGGCCATCATGCGCTGAGATGACGTGGTCACCACTCCCCGCCAAGCTCTGTCTCCTTGACATCAGTCAAGTTCCCTCCTAGGCAGCCGGCCAGGGTGCATGGTCTCGGTGCTCAGCCTCACCCCTGCCAGGGCCGACTGGGGCACAGTCCCAGCCCCGAGCTGCATGCTTGCCCTGTGCTGTTTGTCTGCGTCTGCTCTGTGCTGCCCCAGCCCTCAAGGGCCCGCACCACCCTGCCGGAAGCACCCATTGCCTCGCCAAGCCCTCGAACATGCCCATTTGGCTTCTCCATCATGCCCTCGCTGTTGTTCGTTGTGGTGACGGTGTTGGCATGGGGAGCTGAGAGCCTCGGAAGCGCCTGTCTCTGAGCTCTTCCTGCTCTAAGCGGCCTGATTGGCCTGTTCTCCACAGCTTCCCTGATCAGCAGTTTGTGAGGAGGATAGATTCTAGTTTTCCGCCCCCTCAAAAAGGCCAGGTGTCCTGGCAAGCACCTGTGATCCCAGCCTAAGTACAGTGAGACCCTGTCTCCAAAAAAGCGACAAACACCATCCAGCTAAAGGGGCAGCGATGTTTGGGATTGTGGTCTCCTCGGTTTGTTGGTTTTCGTTTTCTCAGGCATCTCGTCGCTGCACCTCGTCACCTCACCTCTCTTCTCTCCTCTAGATGCCCCACGCTGGCAGTTCTGACCAGCCCCATCCCTCCATACAACAAGGTTTGCACGTACCACACCCCAGCAGCCAGTCAGGGCCTCCATTACATCACAGTGGGGCTCCTCCTCCTCCTCCTCCTTCCCAGCCTCCCCGGCAGCCGCCACAGGCCGCTCCCAGCAACCATCCACACAGCGACCTGACCTTTAACCCCTCCTCAGCCTTAGAGGGTCAGGCCGGAGCGCAGGGAGCGTCCGACATGCCGGAGCCTTCGCTGGATGTAAGTTGGGGTCACACCGTGTGCCTTGGCCTGGGGCCAGGCCTGGCACCAGGACCTGCCTGAGAGAAGGGGGGTGTTGAGGGCACGACACCCTGGTGGGGAACCCTGGTGGGTGACGGGTGGGCCCCAGCTAGCCCCACTACTCCAGCGCCAGGAAAGGCCCGTGTGGAAATGTGCGCCGAAGGCCCTGCCCACGGGCCTGTGGCCACAGTCCCCTTCCGGTCCTGCCCCTTCTATCCAGGCCTGACAGGGTCTTTTGGGGCTCTGAAGGCCCCTCTTTCCCAGCCTTGTCCTCACCCACCCCATGTGTTGAGCTGCTGTGTCTGTATCTGCCCCCTCTCTGGGCCCAGGCCTGGGCGACACCTGGCAAGACAGGGCCCCACCGTCTGTCTTGCTGGTCTTGTCTGTCTGCAATGTTCTGTCCACGCGTTGTCCATTCCCTGCTTCCGCTTGCTCCATCGCTCCCCCAAAGCAGCCTGTGTGGGGTGACGGGATGGGGTGGCCCTAGGGGATCAGCTTCAGAACCCGGGTTTGAGTCTGGGTGGGAGCAGCTGAGGCTCAGGAGTCTCCTTCCTCCAACTCGTTGGTCGGGAAGGTGAAGGGTGCAGGATGGACGGCTGGGGCTGGCAGTTTGACAGGGCTGTCGGGGAGGGGACAGGACACTGGGCTGGGCTCTGCCGCTTGCGTCCCTCCCCTCCTGGCCCTCCTCTGTCAGAGTACCTAGTGGAAGATGGCACCTACACACTGTATATCCAACTTGGGTGCCCACCCAGCACCCACCAGGCCAGGCCAGGGGGAGACTTACAGATTTGTGAGACCCTGTCCCTCCGTAGACATAGACTCCAAGGATGTCACAAGGGAAGGTAGAGTACACTGAGCTAATCACAAGTCACCGAGGAGCCCTGGGGAGAGATCCAGGGGTGGCCACTGAAGAGTCCCCTGGCCCCCCCACAGTCCCAGGCCTCGTGCTCCACGGGATACCATATGCCCTCTGCTGGGTGACCCGCAGCTGCTCCTAGCACGCCTGAGGGCAGAAGAGCCCTATGGACCAGGCTTGGTGGTGCACACCTGTAGCGCTCAGGGAGGCAGGGGCAGGAGGACCGGAAGTTGGGACCCAGCCTGAGTGGCTTAGCGCAAGGCTGTCTCCTAATTTTTAAATGGGCAAGGCCCTGGGTGCACTTGTAGTACCAAATAAATAAATGCAGATTCCTGCTCAGTTCTGCACTGGTGGGCTGGAGCTTTCTCTGTCCCAGGCTTGCAATGAATGTGTGGCTTGCCCCAAGGAGGCGAGGTAGGCCAAGGCCATCTGGCCGAGAAGGTCACGGGCTGTGGGACTCTAGCGCACATGCACACACGCCCCAGTGACCCCTCACAAGGACTCCCAACTTCCTCTTTTGCAGCTCCTGCCAGAACTCACCAATCCTGATGAGCTCCTCTCCTACCTGGATCCCCCCGACCTTCCGAGCAATAGCAATGACGACCTCCTATCTCTCTTTGAGAACAACTGAAAGGCCCCTGTCAGGGTCACCCCTCCTACTCTGCCTCCTACCCCGTCTGCCCCCCACACTTGCCCCCTGGCAGCCTGCGCCTAGGCCGCCCCTGACCGGGACCACAGGCTGGGTGTGGCTGGGGAAGGCTGCGTGGGGCCGCAGCGAGCACCTCCCTGGACACCCAGGCCAGGGCTTTTGGCCAGAGTAGCCCTGAAGACGACCCGCTGAGGGAGCGCAGCCCAGCGAGAAGCAGCCGACCTTTTGATGCCCCCAAGGTTCTTCCATTTTTGAAACTAGCCTGCTTCCCGGCCTGGAGCCTAAGAAGGGGCCTCCCCCAAAACCCATGGGACCCCAACCTCGGAAGAACAGTGACAGTTGGCTGCAGTGAGACTGGCTGCCCACCACCACTCACCACAGAAAAGCACAAACCCCTGGGAAGGAGAGAAATCTCCGGGGCCAAGGGCTGTGGCTGTGGCCCCCAACCTCTAAGCCAAGAGATGCCCATGAACCACTCCCTCGGAAGTCAGAGAGGACAAGGTTCTGAGTCTGAGGGAGGGGCTGCCACTCCTGCTGGGGACTGGTGGGAAAGGGGGCTCAGGGGCCCGCCTTGAAGGACAGCGTGGCCGTGCATCCAGGCGGAAGGACTGTCCTCTAGGCTGGGGACCACGGGGGATGTCTCGAGCCAGCATCACAGGAGCCAGCCACTTACAACTTCGCCCCCAGCCACTCTGTTTGGTCAAAGCTACAGTTGACAGCTCTGGAGGACAGGGATGTCACACTTGGACAAAGAGCAAATGGTTTCCCTCTGCCCACCTGCCTCTGCCAGACTGTTCCACGGGACACCTGCTTTCCGCTGTGTCCTCTGTCCTGCCAGGTAGCCATGGTACAGCCGAGAAGCGGGGCCAGCACGGGACATGAGCCTGGCAGGAGGAGGAGCGTGGCGCCCCGTCCTCATCTCCCCCTCCCCGTCCATCCATCGGTCTCGCAGCTGCATGCACCAGAATGGCCCCATGGCCACTCAGTGGTGTCCACGTGACACCAGCCTCCCCTTCCTGAGCTCGCTTCACAAGAGCGGCCTCTGGTCTTCCTCTGTCCTTAACTCCATCTGCTTCGGGTCTCCAGAGAGCTGGTCTGCATCCCCCTGGGCCTCACGGCCTGTGGCGATGCTGGGTTGTCCAGTCACTTGGTCCCGTCTGTAAATTCTTGGTGCCCTTCCCTGCTGCTGCCACCCAGGGCGCTGTCCTGCCCTGCCATCCGCTATCGGTGCCCTCCATCGCTCTCCCACCTCCCGCAGTGGTGGGTGGTCCGTGGCACTCTTCCATGGGTCGAACCAGAAAGGTGACCCCCGCTGTTGACATGCAGTCACTGTACCAAATGGCACAAGGTTTTCTGTAGGAAAGCTGCCATCACCCTGCCCCTTCTCTTCCTTTGTCCCTATTGTCGTCGAGGTTTTTTCAAACAGTGTGTTGTTCAGTATGCAAATCACTTATTTTAAGAATCGCTTTTGTAAATATCTTTGTGAATATTTTAGTATTGTCTTTGATAATATCCAACATTTTCATGACCTGGTTATAGCCTTTGCTGGTGTTTTTAAAAATACCTTGACTCACCAACAAAAACCGAGTCCTTTTTTTACAAAAATGAAAACAAAAACAAAAAAGCAACCAGGGCTCTTCGTACAGATGAGGGACGAACAGAATGAGTGGCTTTATTGGAAGTTGGAAGATCAGGCAGCCCACTGCTGAGAGCCATCCCTAAGTCAGCTGGTGGAGACAAGGTAAATGGTGGCTGTCCCTGCCCAGTGTCTGAAGCCTGGCAGGTGGCCACGCTCTATTTTCGACCATCTGGCATGCTCAGCTGTAGACAGACTGACAGATGCCTTCCTTAGCAGCTCCCAGGAAAGAGCTGGGCTCCCTGCTGAGTCTGGTCACAGTGGGCCCAGAGCCTGTTGCCAGGCCCACCCTCAGCTTTCTAGTGCAGAGGTTCTAGCCACCCCCAGCAGTCGGGACTTCAGGCACCTCGCCGCCATCTCTGGGCTGGCACCTGAGGCTGGTTGCCTGGGTTCCCTCCCGGGCAAGCCTCCACCAGCAAGCTCGTTACAGAGCTTTCCTTCAGCCGGCTCTGATCCGTGGTGCCTGCAGCCCTCGCTCTGGGAACTAGAGTGCCAGGTTCTCTGCTGGGATGTGAGAGACAAGCAACCTCTGGGGGCTTACTGGCCCCTGCGCCATCAGTCAGAGGTACAGGTCAAGGCAGCAGCATGGGCAGAGGCAGGCCTGAGCTCTGGAAAGATCCTTCCCTGATATTTTCAGATGACGACTTGCAGCCATAAGTGACCTCTGCAAAAAACGCGGCCTCAGCAAGCCACCTGCCCCCGACAAGCGTCAGCCCACCATGGCATGATTCTGCCGCCACTCCACAAGATGGACTGGGAGCTAGCGGGCAGTTGAGAAGGGCCCAGAACAGGCAATCACCCCATCTCCTTGGTTTAAAGCTTTATCATGTTTCCTGTAGCCATTTTATTTTTTAAGAAACTTCTAATACTTTCTCTCTGATGGAAGCCCTAACCCCCAGAGAGCTACAGGTCTGCTCCCAGTGGGCCTCGGGCCTGACCAGCCCGGACAGGGCAGGTGAGCAGCAGCGACTCAAGGGACGTGTGTACATATGTAAATGAGAAATAGATCTGTCAACAGATGCATTCATTTCTCTTGGAATGTGTATTGTTTTTATTTTACGAAACAAAAAAAAAAATGGCTTGGAACTCCATCTTAACGTGGAAAAACTAGATCCTGTTTGTTAGCGTTTGTGAGTTCACCTCGTCTCACTCATGTAATATACTCTGACCTGTGTGAAAAGGCAGTTCTGTTCTGTTTTTATTTTACCTACATGTACTATTTAGCTTCAGTGTACTTAGTCCTGCCACCTGTGTATTTTTAGGGTGCTATGGAAATAATGAAAAGAAACGGGGATTTCAGCAGACAATTGTAACCAAATTCATACTTTGTATAATTTTTGATATGATCGTAGGTGATTCACACGTACCCCCATCCACACAACCACCAGTGCAGCCTGAAGTGACTCCCACAGAACCGTCATTGTCTTTGTACATCATATGTACAATGCAAAAATCATTTCATACTTTAAACTGCTCAGAAAACTAATTGTGATTTCTAGTCTTGCAAAGCTGTATGTAGTTAGATGATGTGACAACCTCTAATATTTATCTAATAAATATGTATTCAGATGAAACCTGTATATTAGGTGTTCATGTGGTTATTTTGTATTTAAAGATCAAATTATTTGACTATTGCTAGACATTTCTATACTCTGTTGTAACACTGAGGTATCTCATTTGCCCATGTTAATTTTTTTCTAAATAAATTGACAAAAATGAAGGTTTTGGTGAATTAGCGATTTGTGGCTGTGAGGGAATGGTCTGGGTGTTTTCTGCTTTTGTTTTTAAACCACCACCCCCGTCCCATCCTTGTGCCCTCACAGAGGAGTGGAGTGGTTTGGAGTTGATTTGGAAGACACCTGTCTTGTCCCTGCCACAGGCCCCAGGCCTTGCGCCAGGTTTGTGTCCAGAGCCCCACGTCCTTGCCTCCCGGAGGGACCCTGCCTCCCAGTGGGGCCAGGGGAGTGGGCTGGACATGGGGCCTAAGTGGGTCCAGGTCACTCTGTGGTGACAGGTAGATGATTGTCCCTGTGGATTAAATGAAGAAACCTGTGGATGTTGAACCACACTGGGTACTGTCCAAAGCCTCCAAGGATAAAGAATGAAGGCCCAGCCCGACGCCCTATCAAGAGCTCAAGGCTGCTGTCCTTGTGGGCCAGTCTTCCTGTCTTATGCAGAGGCTGCTCCACACGGATCTTCTACCCAGGCCACGTTCTCTCCAGCCTTGTAGCCTGCACACCCAGCACTCACTACTGTACTTGAAGGTCCTTTTGGACTTTTGGGGAAGTGATTCTGATTGGTAGCAGTCCACCACAGCCTTTCTTCCATTTGGGAAGAAAACCAGCATGACTGACTTGGCAAGGGCTGGGCAGAATCCCCAAATCCTATAGGGTTCCCCAGTGAGTCATTTCCAGGGTCTTGGTATCCTGAACAGACTTGAGCAGGACACTGAAAAGAAGTAAATAGAGTGAGCTTAATACAAGCAGTAGGTGAAGATCTGCTCTACAGGGTGCAAGCAGGCCTTGAGAAGAGCTCCAGACACCCACTGAGGGAACACTGGGTCTCTAGGATCCTGAGGTTATGGGAAGATCCACAGCTGGGAACTGACAGGACTCATGGTCCAACAGGACACCTGATTCATGGCTCACCTGCCTTGGGGGTAGAGAAGGCTGACTATGTGAAGTTTTTAAGGGAAGTGTCATGGCGTTCAAAGCCTACGAGAGTGATGTCAAAACTGCCATGCAAATGAGGTTGGATAAGGTGTATTTTTGAGTTTGCATATGTTTAGAGGGTCTTAGGGAGAACAGGTGACCTTTATTGGTCTCCTGGTGTTTTGACGTAGTGGTTCCACAGTTTGCTTTTTACATGGCCTTGCTGACTCTGAAGGGTCACTGCGCTCAGACAACTGGATGACCAGTAGAGGGACTGGGCACCACAAAGTTCTCACCTGGCCTCTGCTTGGGTGCCCAGTTTCTCTTTTCGGTTGGAGATGGAGGGTGAGAGAACAGTTTATGTTATAGATGGTATAGATGTTGGTCAGTGCTGAGTCTCAGCCACTACCCTCTACCGGCATCGCACAGCAGTGACTGCCTCCTAGCAGCCATACGGAGAAGGAGGGGTTGGCATTGCAGGGGGTTCCCAAACAGGATGGCCCTGCTCCCCATTGCCTTAGAGTGAAAGGTCAGGGGAAATGGAGGTGCCAAGGAGCCTGAATGGGGATCCCAGCCACGCTGAGGATCGCTCAAGAGGATCCTGTTTCTCACAGCACCAGCAGAAAGGTAAAGAACACACAGAACAAGACCTACACAGTAAAGCTGGGTACTGGGTCCCAGTCAGTGCTGCTGATGACAGCACAGGTAAGCCCCCGGGGCATCCAGCGTTTACCTAACACCATGGTGAGAAGGGAGGAGGCCTGTGCAGCCTTGAAGCAGCTATTGAATTACTGCCAAACACCTGGCATGATGGTGCCAGGCAGGCTGCTAGGGAGTCGGCACTGTTCATCTTGCTGGGGTAGAACAAACTGGCGCGGAGCTCAGATGCAATTAGCAAGTAACCCACAAGATCAGTGAGAAGTGATAATTTAGGACAGAGGATTTTAATTGGGTTCATGCAAGACCTTGGTCCGACTCCTGGTATAAAACAACACAGCCAAATCAGAGAAAGAGAGAAGCACGTGCCACCCATAACCCGTTAGAACTGAGCAGAGATGTCGGCTTCATCAGAGCAGTGGCCACTCCAAGAAGCTGTGAAGCCAGCATGATGGGGGTATGGCCAGCAGTTTTTGATGAAATAGAATAGAAAATATCAGGAGTATGCTCTTAACTGAGAAAGAGTAAGGTTTGTATCAGGCCACTTTGGGGGGGCAATGAGCACACACTGAATGACAACGAGTTTTTATTCATGAGCCATTGTTAAAAACAGTTTGAATGTCATTGCCTTCAAGGCAGGAAGTGGACAGGGTAACCCCAGGGAGGGAAGACAATGTGCTCACTGTCCGCACCCACCTCACTCCGTGGGATCCTTGACCCATGAGATACCTCTGGCTGTGTGGCTGCCCATAGACCCTACCACATCTTCTATATCTCCTCTTCTATATCTTGCTTGACCCAGGCCCCTTCTTGTTCACTCGCCTTGTCCCCCAAGAGGGGGTTCAGTAGCTCCTCTCCTGTGCCTTCTGCCTCCCCAGGTTTGGGACCTTGGCCCTGGCCTTGTGAGGTCCACCCCAGGATCTCCCCACCTCACCTGTCCATGTCCTCTGCTCTGCACATAGGCTCCTCTGGTGGCAAAGGAATGGACCCCTGTCACCCCTTCCCATCACCTGTGTGTGACCAGGTCATGCACTGCTCCCTACCACTCAGCTCACCAGTGGCCTCCAGATCACTAGCTTTCATGCTGGTTTTGGAGGCTGGATCTCTTGGGGACCCATGACAATTACCCTTTCCCCCTGGAAACTTCATGAGGTTCCATGATACTACCCACCTTTCCCTGTTCTTGGATTCTCCTGGGTGCCTTCTGTCTTCACAGGCTCCAGGGTGACCAAGTATTTGTGGAGCCCTGAGAAGTCCTTTACCTCTGCTGCAGAGGGATAGGCTGCCAATAGCAGACAAGGACTCTCACCTGGGGGGTGACTGCCTTGTGTGCCACATACACAGCCCTTAGCCCAAGAGAGCTACTCGCTGCTGCCTCCTGAAAGGCATGACAGAATGGTGGCCCTGCCCCTCCCTGGGGTACTCCTGGTGACACTGCCCCTCAGGTGTACTGCCACTTGGCTGTCCCCTGCTCTCCCTCCTTCCCTTTAAGACTTCCCCGAGTCCCTTCACTCAGAGCATCACGGCCATCTGCATGCTTGTGCAGTAAATAATCACACCTCCATGCTGCAGTGGCATGAAGCTCAACTATCTCACCACAAGAGCAACTGGTCATTGTCATCTTAGTGACTTTCTTGTCACTCATCACTTATCTTAGTCACTTTCTGGTCTCTGAGACTTAATGCCCAACCCCAACAAATTCAGAGGCTCACATTACTGACCATGGTCAGCTGGTTCCCAGGTAGAACAAGTCTGGCAGAGAACAGCAGAAAAAGTGTTACTCAACTCAGGAAGCAGAAAGCAAAAGGAGGACACAGGGAAGGAGGTAGTCTACTAGGCCATGTCCGGCAACTTGCCTCTAACAGGCTCCGCCTCCCAAGAGCAAGCTGGTTCTAGCACCCCATAAGCCAACCCCCTCTACAAGCTTGTGCCTCTGAGTCCACAGGGTTTTGGGGTGAAGCAGGCCTCAAAGAAAAAACATGTCCTTTCCAGCCTTGGGCCGCCCCCTGCCACACGCGATCATCCCACTCTGCCCTGTGTCTATAACTTCATATGCTGGTACAGATAAAATGACAATTACATTTTGTAAACAAAATGTGTTACACTCTGTTCTCCTGCAATTCATAAGACACTGTCTTCTTTCAAGGAAAAGTTATAAAATTATCTGGCTTTGTCCTGTTCCAGGAAACTCACTTGCTAGGTCACTAGAAAAACCACTCCCTCCGACAAAATATATAAAAATTGGGACTCCTCTTTGTGTAGTGCTCAGGCATTTGAGACACAGCCTGCTGAGCTGGCGTTTACACCTTAAATCCTCCTCTCTCCCATTTGGATTCTCTTGTCTCTTGGAATTCCGTAACTTTTCTGGGGAGCAGGAAGAGAGTGGAGATGACAAAATTACTGTCCCCTCTTCCTGCAGACCTGAGAGAAGTCTGAGCTACAGGAGTTCTGAGACCTCTGGCACTGTCAGGTGAGACTTCAGCTTGAAGAGGGAGTCAGCACTCCCACAGCCTGGAAACTCCCCCTTCGGGTGCAAATGAACCTATTGGGGTTCAGGACTCTTCTGGAACAAGAGTGTGCTACAAGAACAAGGTTTTAGGGCCCAGGGGCAACTGTCCCATTAAAACAGAAGGGGAAACTGATCACCTCCCCGGGTGTACCAGGTACTCCAACTCCAGGAGAATCAGATACAACCTACAACTCCAAATGGAATGCAGGGCTGGCTGGCCCTTGGCAGGACTTGCTCTCCCACAACTCAAGGGACAAGCCCACAATGAGAACGGCTAGAAGAGGGGGTGTGGCAAGTATTCTCAAGTCAGACCAAACTCCATCCAAGGGAACTACGTAGATGGACTCTGAGGGAATTAGGCCAAACCTACACACAGTCTAAAAATAACTGAGATAAGAGAAATGTATGACTGTGTATGAGTGAACAAAATAAAGTGTGTGAGTTTTGAGGGTGTGAGAAAAGTATATAATTGTGTCTAAATGAGCAGAGTAAAGTAATCAAAGGTCATCTGAGCTCAGCTGCGAAAGGAGGCAATCTAATCAATCTAATCAGCCTAAAAGCAAAAGTAATTGGGAGAGTTATTTGCTGTGTAAAGGGCAATGACATGCGAAAAACGCTTAGCCTTAGTGCACCGGAATATAGGCAGGACACTCCAAACAAGATGACTACCTAAAAAACATGCTGTGAAACTAGGTGGTGATAGTGACCAGCCTGGATGAGAACTAAAACGAAGAGATTGCGGGAGCCACCACCTGGCCCAGGCCAGCAGCGGGGCTGAGGTAAGGGCCCATCATGGAGAGACTTAGACCCAGCTGTCCCTGCTGAGGTTAAAAGGATAAAACAAGGGTTATTCTTTCATTTCAAAGGACCAGAAAGCACAGAGCTAGACAATGCAAGGGACACTCCTGGCTGCAGGAGCCCGGAGGCCAGTGCTTTCTGCGTTACCAGCCTGGCCTTGCAGCCTGCAGGCTTCTAAAAGCCTTAGCAGGCCCAGCCTGGGGCAGATGGTCAAAGTTAAAACCCTGGGACTGGTCCTACCCTGCAAAAAAAAAAAAAAAAAGGTTTACTGGAGGAGTCAAATTACAAAGTTTAGCTAGCTGACAAAGGTACTTTCAGTTTCCAATCTGAGCTGAGTTTTTGTTTGGTTAGTGTGCTTAAGACATCTTTTTGCATTGCAGATTTTTGAATTATAATTACAGCCTTTACTTGGTCTCCTCTCTGGTCTCTATGGACAAAAACACCAATTCAAACTTACTTTGAGGTCTTTTGACAGCCAGTCAAATTTAAATGCAGCAATCCAAAAACAGAGTAGAAAAAAGAGAGAGAAACTTTAAAATCCAAATGGTTTCGGTTAGGTTTGTTATGGGTATATAGTAAACAAGATGGAGGAAAACATTTAAAAAGCTATAAATTAAAAAGGATTTTTGTGTGATAAAAATTTTGTCCTGTTAAAAAATACTCAAAGAGAGACAATGACAAGATTGGAAAGCTTACAAACATTAGAGATGGGACAGGAATTTAGCACTTAGCTCACTGGTTCCAGCGTCTGCCTAGTAAGTGCAAGGTCCCAGGTTCGATCCCCAGAAACCACATACCACGTGGCTCATGCCTGTAATCTCAGCACTCTGGAGGCAAAGGCAGGAGGATTGCTGTGCGTTCAAGGCTTGCCTGGGCTACATAGTGAGTTCAGGGCGAGCCTGAACTACAAAGCCAGACCTTGTCTGCAAAAAACTAAAAAGAATAAATAAATTTAAATGACACCTGCTGGCAGAAAGAAAAAAAGAGAGAGAGAAGACATAAAGAGATGAAGATATTAAACAAACAAAAAATAAGATAAAGATCAGGCTGGGAAAAAAAAAAAAGCTGGAATCTATACAACCTATAGAAGCTGAAACTTCTCTTTGCTCAACACCCAGAAACCTTCAATAACTAACTGAAAATGAGGGTGTGTGATATAAAATGTCTGGACATGAAAATAAATGTCTAAAAAATAAAAATAAAAAAGATGAAAAGGAGTATAAAATAGGTATCCTTCTACAAAAGGCTACTACCTGATCTAGCTGGCCCTACAGGAGCTGGGAGTTATGAGACTAGACCAGACTGGGCTCCGTCTCTTTTGGTCTCCAGGAGCTCATGGTCACAATGACTCTGGGGAGCCGATTGAAGGACTTTATGGTAGATCATGGAGTTGACCATTCTGTAGTGTCACAGCCCTTTGCACCGTTGTCCAAAAACTGTGAATCTTGTTGAGGCCACTGGCGTTTCAGAAAAGTGGTCATTTTTCTGGCCTAAGGGTGCATTATAGGGGGATAAAAGATCTGACAAGAGTTCCTATATCTTCCAAACTACCTACTTTTCTTGCTGTGAAGAAATTTGCATATCCATAGATAGGTGCAAGGAAAAAAATAAACATAAGCTTAATAAGCTCAGTATAGCTATTCAAACTTGGGGACTTTGGGCCAAAATAATGATGATGATGATGATGATGATGATAAAATAAAGAAATCCAACAACGCTAGAGCCCATATAGGATGGGCCTCATAATGTAACCCTGTCTTTCCTACTGCTGTTAAAATTACAGGAACTGTGACTTAGATCTACCAAAGCTGGCTAACGCCAGCCATTCCAGACAAGTAGATGAGCCAACAGGATCCAGACCACGTGAGCCTCCTGTGACAAGATCAGAGACAGCTCTTCTCTGGACAGTCTGGAAGCTGACCAGTCCGTGCATAGCTGAAACTTGAGGATCAGTTTAAGCTTCTTATCCTCTTTGTTATAATTCTCCCTTGCCTCTTACTCCTACTTGTCAAAAACATTTAGTCAATTGTAGGAACTGTGATAGGCAGGCAGAACACCACTCAACCGATGGTGTTAACTAAGTCCGAACATCTGCCCAGTAGGTTGTACTGAGTACCCGCTTAGGACAAAGAAAGACAATGATAATGCTGATGCTGATAGATACACGATGATAACAATGATGATGCTCTCTAGCAAAACTTAGTGTAAAAGTATCAAAGAAGGAAATGAAATAGGGCTTTTAAAAAAAATCAAATCCTTCCCAGCCTTGGGCAGACTCCCTTCATTACTCCCCTTTCTCCTGTACTATAATTCTTTGTTCTCTCCCTTGTAGCTATAATTCTTTATACAGATTAAATAACAACTATGTCCTGTAAACAAAGTTTATGACACTGTGTTCCCTCATGATTTATAAGACACTGTCTTCTTTCAAGGTAAAATTACAAAACTGTCTGTCCTTGTCCTGTCCCAGTCAACTCACTTGCTATGTCACTAGAAAAACCAGCCCCTTTGACAATACCTATAAAACCTGGAACTTCTCTTTGCTCAACACTCAGGCATTTTAGACAGAGTGTGCTCAGCTGGCGTATACATCTTAAATCTTCCTGACTCCATTTTGTCTCTCTTGCCTCTTAAAATTCTATCACAGGGGGACATCTGGATATCAGCCATAACATCATCCCTGAGATTTTCTGGTTCTCCACTTCCTGTCTGTTTCTCAGTGGACCATCCTGGTCTCTGCTCCATACAGCGCCTCCTGGTGATGATGCCAAGGAACAGTTAAGTACAGACTCTTGCTTGGCCTGGCAACCCCACAGTCCAGAACAATTGTACAGATCTACCACAGAGATCACCTTTTGGTCACTATGTGACTTTCTGGAGCTGTGTCTTTCCGTTGTAGCCTGCCAACCAGAGCTGTTCATGGAAACCTGTTTGGATAACACGACAGACCCAACAAAGATATAACCCATCAGCCCTGCCCACAGGCTCCCCATGCTGTCTCTGTCGTCCTTGTGGGGTGAGGTTGTGCCCCAGGCGAGCCTCTCAGGATGTGTAAGTAACTCACAATCTTATTTCAGCCTGTGTTTTTCTTAATCATGAAAGAGACACAGTCCATCTTAAAGATCCTAAATTACAAGCCCTGTTGGAGTCTCTGCTCCTAGAGAAGGAGACCCAGGACAGAGGTGCTGGGAGTGGACAGGAGGGTGAGGGGCCAGGCCCCAAGGAAAGGAAAGCCTAGCTGGACTACTGCCCAGATCGCAATGGAGAACCAGCAGGTAGAGATTGGCAGTGCATCCACAGCGGTGAAATGGGCTTGCATTTCAGAGAAAGGGAGAAAATGACTAGATATGATGACTATGGCATTGGGTGGTTATTGCTAAATGTCAGAGACACGCTGAAGAAACAAAATTGCAGTTACACATTTCTCAACTGACAATTTTAAACAAAGAATGAGAATGAGAGGAAATCATTTGGTAGGAAATATCAAGGGCAGGCAGAGTAAAGATTAGGAGGAAGACTTCATTGCTGAATGTTAGAAAAAGCTGAGTTCTCCATCAAGACTGGTCTGCTCTGTCAAATCAAGGGCCTTGTGAGGGAGGGAGGGAAGCCCCAGTCTCAGGATGGGACCTACTGCAACCATAACTCTTCCTTGACACACGTTGATGGCCACATGGGTGGCGTACAATGGCCAGATGGCGCAGAGGGAAAATTCCCAAGCTTGCTTCACAGATGGGTCAGTTTGGCAAATGGATGCCAGCCAACAGTGGAGAAGTCCCTGCAGCAGGTTCAGCTTTGCACAGTGCTTCTCGGGGCCTGAGGTATTCACCTTCTCATTCACCTTCTCGGGGCCTGAGGTATGGATGCACTTGTGGGTGGTAATGAATGGTCTAGTGAGTAGTCAGAGGCCTTCAAAGTGACAAAGTCTGGACTGAGAGACAAAGAGGACCAGGAAGGAGGAATGTGGTTCTACAGGAGCAAGGAGAATGTGGGAAGATCTGTGCATTCCATGGTAGCACCCCCATGGAACAGGAGGGAGGCCAGGGCCTTGGCCATGGATGTCAGCCAGTCTCTGACCTTGACTTTGCCTCCACTGAGAGCTTATACCATTTGGGCTCATAGAGAATATCACAATGACAGTGACAAACTACACATGACTCCAAAAGCCAAAGCCCCTTTCATCAAGGTTGATCTAGCTACTGATATTGCTGATTGGCAAACTGTCATCAACAGATACTAAAATGGACCCTGTGGTACAATCACATCCCAGAAGGAGACCAATTAACCATGCAGCAGCGGGTTTATTGTATAAGTCCCCTTCACCATGACAAGGCAAAGTTGTCTTGGCCACGATGCATGCATATTCTAGGTGTGGGACAGGCCAGCCCCACCTTGCAGTGGAGCCTTGACCTTAGCTTCTGAGAGTAAGGAATTCATTACTATGGGCTGTCATACAACAGCACTACAGACCAAGAGATAAGTCACAGCATGAGCAGTGGGTACTTGACCATGGGATTCACTGGTCCTACTATGTGTCATATCACCCAGTAGGTGCCAACCTTGAGAGGATAGAATGGCCTCCTAGAGAAGCAAGTTGGCGGTGATACTCAGGAAGAGGAAAGAGATGGTTTGCTATCCTTCAAGATGCCCTGTATTCTCTAAGTCAATGACCTTTGACAGGCACATGAATTGTCTTAATGTGATAAGCAAAAGGAACATGGGCTGAGGATTTAGCTCAGTGATTCCGTTGCCTGCCTCGCAAGGGCAAGGTCCCAAATTCAGTCCCCAGTAATCACACAGAGCAATAGTGGGCGTGGTGACTCACATGCAAGGCAATCAGAATCTACTTGTTACTGCAGCAAAGCCCAGCCTGTTCTGATGAGTCCACCTATGTTGCTAATTGTGAACATGTAAGGTGCTATATAGATTGCTTTACTTGTAGATAGGGATTGAGTCTAGTTGTACCCTCAAAGCTGCAAGCTGTCATAGGCTTGATCTAGGTTGTGTGAAGCTGAAATTGATTCACAATGTGATGATGCTAGGCTCAAGGGCGCTATGATTCACAGTGTGAGTGCTGCCCACCCTAAGTAGCCTGAGTGAAGAAAAAAGGGGCAGGAAGTCACTGTCCATCTCCCTGGTTACCTTTGCCACCTTGTGTTAACCACGTGGGTTCTCCTCTGTGATGTGTACTTGCCATCCCAGCCCCAGAGCCAGCTGTCTATGGATTGAGACCTCTATGAGCTATAAGCCAGATAAACACCCTCTCCCTCTAACTTTGGGGGAACCTCGGGGTGCGGAAGTCTCTCACATAGGATGGTATATTTGCAAATAACCTACACACATCCTCCTGTGCACTCTAGGTCATCTCTAAATGAATTCTAATACTGAATACAATGCAAATAAGATGCAAAAAGACGCTGTATTGTTTAGAGAATAATAACAATACTCTCTACGTGTTTATGACCGGCACAGTATTTTTCAGATGTTTTCAATCCACGGTTGGTTGGGTCCACAGATGCAGGACTCATGGACGCTGAGAGCTGACAGTGAATACTGAAAAACAAAGTTCAAACCCAAATGCGCAGAGTGCCAGACAGGGAAAGGCAATTGGTGATAAGCCAGGTGCTGCATACACTTTGCAGACAGGCAGAGTATACAGGAATAGAAGTGTTCTTTCCATTCCTTAAGACATGAGCTTTCATCACCTTCTTGATTTAATATTCATTTTGGTAAGACAGGATGTGCCAGTTTTCTACTGTCATAAACAATTAGTGCAAAACATGTGGCTTAAAATAAGACACAATACAGGGGATTGTAGCATATGGCTATCATCTCAGTCCTTTGGAGGCTGAGGCAGTAGGATCACTGCAAGTTTGGCCTATACAGTGATTTCAAGACCAGCCTGGATGATGATACGTAACAAGACCCTGTCTTAAAAATAAATAAATTAAAAAGACCAACTTCTTTTCCCCATCCATGACCTCTTGTAAGGTTAGAGGTTCAACACAGGTCTGACAGGGCTTAAAGTAAAGGGATCAGGTTTTGGCTTATACCTAGATGTCCCGTGAAAGCCTCATGTGCTCCTGACTGGATCATGGGTTGTGGTACTACATCACAGGGGTGTGATACCCGATTAGCCACTGATTGGTTTAGCACAGTTGTGGGTGTGGATGATGGATTTATTGAAGAGGATAGACCCAACCTGGGTGTGGATGGCACCAACCAAAAGGCTTGCAGCCTGGATGAAATAAAAAGAGAAAGAGGAAGGAAGTTATGCTGTTTCCTGCCCTCCCTGCCATGGACTGTGGACTATTTTT
>PVIR01024419.1:0-25950 GCA_004026965.1 Petromus typicus | reverse complement strand
CAACAGGATTGACTTTTAGCTGATATAAAAGGCTACCTTCTTCTACATAGGCCATTTAAATTGTGCTCAGGGTTAATTCCTTCATCATAGACTAAAAAAGAGTTTCTTTATCCAGACCTAATGAGACTCTTCAAAGGAAGGTATGGGCTTTAGCACACAGACCCGAGGATTAAATGCACTAATTAAAATGCTGTGCTGCACAGGCCGCCCAGTTTCCAAGGCTCAACAACGCCAAGAAGTCAATGAGGCTAAAAGTTCAAATTGGTGAGCAAAGCAAGGAGCAGGGTTCCCAGGCCGAGCTCAAGGGCCCTGGAGCAGCTCCAGCCCACCGGGCGCGCCTCACTTGGAGACAAAATGCTTTCTGATGGCTGCGTGTAACTCATAATAACATAATTTTATTCTTAGAAGCAATTTCCATTATTGGCCCTGTTTATTATCACATTATTTTCTCAATAGCAGCAATAAACACGCTAAAGTCTCCCTGTTCACTCACATTTTTATTACTGTTCATAGTTGTCAGGAAAGGGTAAGCTGTGAGAAATGGGCTCGTTATGCTGAAGGCCCAGCATCCCTGCATCAGCACCAGCCCCGAGGCCCAGTGCTGATGTCTCCCAGGTGGTCAGGAACCTGTGATTTCACCCCAAGGTCAGAGGAAGCCAGAGCCAAACTGGGCAGTGGGTGGTGTGCAAGCCACTGTTGTCCAAACTTGTGGAGAGATGTCTACCAGTCTCTCTGCTTGTGGTTCTGATCTAGCAGGAAACATTTAATAAATACTGCCAGGGAATACTTGAACATGCAGGAGAGTGTTTTCCTAATTGTAGGTCATGGCCTTTCTGTGGGTTATAAAGCAAAATTAGTGGATCCTGGTCAGCATTTGTGAGTGAGAAGACAAGACTGAAGACCAACGTGTACAGTGGTAGAGTACTGTGAGTCCCAAAAGCCTGCTTCAATTGGCCTCTCTGTCCATGCTTTTAACAGTGCACACTGAATAGACGGATGAGTGAGCTTCATTCGGGCAGATGTGGACACCATCCTGATGTACTTTAACCACTGTCCCCTACTCCTCTCAACCTACTGTCCCTGCCTAGTCTCACTGGCTTGGATTTGGCGCGTGTTCATCTGTGTGTATTTGTGTAGGTGCATGTACTGAACTATAATGATGTCCAAAAATGAAACAAAACACAGTTTTAGGATCTGAGCCTTGAGAACATGGCCCAGTTGTGAAATATTAAGAACAATCACCTGCTCATATCAAGCTCAGCCCTGACATCTGAGATAAGAGCAGCAGCACCTGCCGTGCACCGTAGGAAGACCAGAGGGTCTGATATCAGCCCAGGGCTGGCCACTGACAGGCTCTGACTCACCAGCAACCATCACATCATCAGCAAGGTGTGGGTAATGACACCATCTTCTAGGGTTGCTGAGAACTAATGAGATAAGAAGATATGAACGTGTTTTGCGAATGGAAAAGCACTTGCAAACGTGAGCACTCTTGTGTCTCATTTATCTCAGGGTCCCAGGAAGGGAGGGCTGGTCTGAGAGGTGCCTGGTCATTCTCAGCAGTCAATGGATGGGCTCAGTCTGTGTGCTGATGTCCCAACACTGGAGCGGCCGGCTCGCTCAGAAAGCTCCAATCTGAGTGCCTTTCTCTGAGCCCTGCTTGTTCTTAGAGGGAATCAAGGCATTCAGAGGAGCATCAGGCCTTCCTGCTGGCCAAGGCAGACCGGCCTTTCCACAGGGAGGTGAACAGCCTCCAGGGAGAGACAGCCAAGACTCCTCTCTGGCTGCACCAGTTACCCGCCTCTCACAAATCATCTTCTTGCTCCCTGGCCCTTGAAAAACACTCCAATTTGGAAAAAAGAACGTGATATTATTATTTTTTTTTTTTTAGGTTTTTTTGAGACAGGGTCTCGCTTTGTGGTTCAGGCTGGCCCTGAGCTCAGCCTCAAACTCACATCACAGCAATCCCCCTGCCTCTGCCTCCCAAGTGCTGGGATTACAGACGTGAGCCACCACACCCGGCACTGTGGTGTGTGGTACTGGTTGCTGCTGGGTGTGGGTCTCCACACCCAGTATTGTTATGTGGTTACCGGGGAATCGAACCTGGGTCCTTGCGCTTGCAAGACAGGCGCCGGAACCACTGAGCTAACTCCTCGGCCCGTGATATTAATTTTTTTAAAAAGGAAACAATGATTATGTATAGTGGAGGTTGCAGGGTGGGTGGGGAATGGGAAAAAATGAGAATCAAGCCATGTCACATTCTGGTACAAACTCTCAATGTTGAATGTGATGATGATGTGTATTTATAATGTACCAATAAAGATTTGAAATTAAAAAAAAAAAAAAACACTCCAGTCACATTTGGACCAAAGCCCAGGAAGGCAGATGCCAGGCTGTGGTGCTGAGACTCAGGCCATCCAAGCGACCTGCAGATGTTCTCCGGAGAAGCCGTGGCCCCGGCCTGCATGTCACTCAGCCAAGCTCTTCCCTCCACACTCAGCTGTGGGCCTGTGCCTGGAAGGAGAAGCAAAGCCTTCCTGAGAGTTAGATTGGTTTCCAGCACCCCTTCACCCCAGTTTCAAGACTTCCCCAGGGAAGCCTCCAGGATCCTGGGTCTGAGAACCATACAGTTGGGGACATCCGGAGCCAGGGGCCCCACATCCCAAGTGTCAAGAAGATGGGCCATCAGCCAGCTCTCCCCAAAGGGCGCTGTAACCACCTACAGTCAAGTCACCTCCCAGCACCTACTGCACCCCCTGGAACCCGAGAACCCGACCCCTGCATGTCCTGCTCCTTCATCAGGCTGCTGAGAGGCAGTGAGGAAAGTGCTTCGAAAACCACAAAGAGGCCGAATGGACCCGGCATTGCTCCCCGGAGGACGGTGGGACTCAGAAGAGCCAGTGTAAGTGCCACCTTTGAGAAGTGGTTGGACCAGGACACAGAATTCTTGAACCCTTAAGGTCAGTTTACACCTCCCTCTACTGTGACATCCTCTCTAGGAATAAGATTCCTCTTGGATTTTCCAGGTCCATGACTTCTAATGTTATTTTACTACCTCCACTCAGACTAACACTGGCCTTGCTGTTACCGCTCAAATAAATAGAATCTTTAAAATATTTTAGAAAGACAAAGTCAGTAACTCAAAAGCCCCTCAAGCAATTCACAAATCTGAGCAGAAAAGGAGATAAGATATTTTAGGGCTACATAGTGAGCCCGGCAAGCCCAGGTCTGGGCAGAACTGGAAAGTTGTACCAGCTGGCAGGGCCACTCAGAGGGAGAGCAGGGGCCTCCAGAGACCAGAGATAACCAGAGACAGGGTTGGAACCCATCTCGCAGAGCCTTAAAGAAAATGTTGAAGAAATGAATTCTAGTACATATAGTAGATATTGTAAAATAGAAAATATTTAATAGAAAATAGGATGTAGGGATAAATAATGAGGGGGGGAAATAATGTGATGGAAAAAAGAGAGGAAACAAAGCTCATGTGTATATGGAGTGGGGGTTGCAGGTGGGTGGGGGAAGGGGAAAAATGAGAATCAAATGTCATATACTGATGCAGACTCTCTATGCTGAATGCAATGATGATGTGTATTTATAATGTACCAATAAAGATTCAAATTTTTTAAAAACGTTGAAGAATTCACATTGCACAGAGAGTTTCAGAAGACTTAGAAACAAGGAAGCAACCTGATATAAAATTGTGGTGCAGGGCCGTGGATTTAGCTCAGTGGTTCTGGTGCCTGTCTTGGAAGCACAAGGGCCCGGGTTCGATTCCCCAGTAACCACATACAATACTGGTCATGGAGACTCACACCCAGCAGCAATCAGTACCACATACCACAGTGCCAGGTGTGAAAATGAGCTCATGCCTGTAATCCCAGCACTTGGGAGGCAGAGGCAGGAGGATTGCTGTGATGTGAGTTTGAGGCTGAGCTCAGGGCCAGCCTGAACCACAAAAAAAGGGAGACCCTGTCTCAAAATTTTTTAAAAAATTGTGATGCAAAGCAACCCAAAGGAATCCCAGCAGGCTTTGGATCCACTGAGAAGCTGGCATGGGTTCTAAGATGTGCGTTTCTAGTGAGATCCCAGGTAAGTACAGGTTGTGAAGCTGCCATCACCACTCACCCTGGCCCAAGGGGCCTTCATTCTGGCTATACCCTGGCATCACCTGAATCTCCCGCCAAACAACAGTGCCTAAACTCTGCCATGAAAACCAATAAAAGCAGAAGAGTCAGAATAAGACAGAAATAAATCATTTTAAACACTCTTCAGTGATTCCCAAGGGCAACCCAAGCTGAGATTTTAAATCTAGCCAAACCTCTCCTCATCACAACAAAAAGAGGGAACCAGTGCTGAAGCAATATGCATAGCAGACCTCACTTCAGAGAAGAGTCCACCCTGGGTCCCTTCCAGGAGTCTTCCCACTCTGTCACACAGCCAGTTGTGTGCCAATTTTTAAAAGCAGCTAGAGAGTCAGGTGCTGTGGAGCATGCCTGTGACCCAAGCATGCAGGAAGGAAGGCTGCAGGAGAAGGATTCCAACTTCCAACCCAAACTGGGCAACTGAGCAAGTTAGCAAGACCTTAAGTCAAATAAAAACTAAACAAAGGGTAACGATGCAGCTCAGTGTGAAAGCCCTGGATCCAACACCCAGAGAAGGGACATAGGGAGCCGCGATTCTCATCAGGAATAGTTTTCTTAGCAGTGGTGGTGGGCGGCTTTCTGTGAGGTTGTTCTCACACTTTGCACTTTAATCTCCATAATTAACAAGTGACAGGAAGCCCCTCTGAGCTCCCTTGCTATACCTAGCCCCACGGTCCTATAAGAGAGTGTGTGAGAAGTTTAATAAGGATAATTGCTAGTGTCTCACAATTATGCTCAGCTGGCTAGAAATTGAACTGCACAATAGAAACATGAATAAATTAAAATTTAAAACCATTGGTGACCACGGTGCTCAATGAGCAAAAGTAAAACTCTGGCCATCTTGTACTTTTTTCTCTCCTCCAGAGGCAACAGGGAAGGGGACAGAGCTCAGGCCTGTGCTTCTCCTCCCAGTTCCCCCATGTCTGACCTCACACAGGGAACTGCCCTTCAGTGTCACAGATTTCTCATCTGCTAAATGAAAGGATGGGATGAGATTCTCTGCACTTTCTTCATGGAGCTCCCATGATTATAAGTGAAAGATAATTCAAGTTGGAGAAAGAGAGTAAACACTGAAAATGTTTTTTAAAAGCCTGCATAGTTGCATACCCTAATTTGTAATAATAAATGATCTGTATTTTTTTATTCTATAAGAATTTTTAAAACATGTATCAGTTCATGTTGGCAGTACATAATTAGGTTCACCATGGGGAGGTTATACATGTACATAATACATCTTAATTCTTTTTTTGTCTCCCCCTCCTTCCCTCCCTCCACATACTGAATTAAAAGTGAACCAAGCTGTGCAGACTTCAGTTTTGTAGCTGAAGATCAGATGCTCTGATTGTTGCTTTTCCAATCACCAATTTCTATTGTTTCCTTAAGATCCCAACTCTAGTCATGTCTAAGGAAGCCATGATCCAGCCCAAGATCAATGAGAAATAAGCAATATTCTGCGGACATTTTTCTGGAAGCTTTACTCCAGATTTAGGCTCTATCTCTTTTCTCTTTTTATTTCTCAATTCTTCTTCTTGCATGAAAGACGTGTATAGAATTCTAATCTACAGTATCCTCAAAGGTTTTGAGTAGTTATTATCTCTCAAGGTATAGCACACCAGTGAAAATTCAACCCCATTGTGACTTAGGAGATCACTGGGACACTGCTTCCAAGACATCTTGTCAAAATCCAAGTTGCCTGTTCTATCATTAATCCTTAGCCCAGGAATTCTCCAATTTGCTGAATTATTAATCTAATGGCTTTTTTAAGTTTTACTAAGCTATTAAAAAGCTTACAGTAGTCCTGCTATCTTTGACAATGGTTGATATTAAGTACTATTTTGGTTGATAATTTTTTGTATATTTGAATTTCACCTGTCACATAGCAGTCACAAATATTAAATTTTTATTAATAAAACACATGGTTTTCCTTCCCTGAGTATATTTTTAGTCCAAGTTATCCCTAGTTCTACTTTATTGACTTTCCTGCTTTCTTTCACATTTGAAAGGAAAGAGGTGGTACCAGGCAGTGCACTGAGGTCGAGAAGGCTTCAGTCTGCAGATAACATGCACCCACTATATCAGTACATAGAAGCTTTGTGAGACATAAATATATGCAGGGGCTGATCAAAACTATAGTTTCTATTCACATGAAAAATTACTACAGTAAAAAAAAAAACACGTTGCTATGAATCTACCTCAAAATCATTCCTTCTCTTCACACTTAATCCATCATCCTCACCATTTCTTGCAGCAGCTCTGGAGTCCTCTTTCATGAGTGTCTTTAACAGGTGTGATCAAAAATATGGTGACTGTCCCTGCTGAGTTCCATCCAGTGAAAAGACAGTTTATAAAAAGAGGACATTGTGTGTTTGTCCACCTCAGTCACTGGAACTGGGCCTGTATGACTGCTGGCTCTTTCCCAAAGTCACAGTTAGCATGAGATGGAGGCATTTTGAATCCATTCAGAAGATGGAGGCAGCCAGGACAACACAGCAACAACCCTCAGAGAAAGAACTTCTATAACTTCTTCAGTGTCAAGAATGATGGTGTAAGTGTGCTGGAAACAAGAGACAGCATCTTGAGGGAGATTTATGGCAGTGAATGATCACACCTCATTGTGATAGTATAGAGTGGGAATAAAAAATAGACCACACCAAAGTAGCCAAATTACTCTATACTTTAATCATAAATCATAGTGCAAAGGAAATAGTGATAAATAGCCCACTAGTAAATTGTGCCTGGTCTTGATGAATGAGATGAGAAATAGTGGGGGGGTTGCTCAATACTATGAACAATTTGTAGAGAAAGCAAGAATAAAGAGCATATCTGGTGTTCAGGGCGTGAACACATGTGTGTGAGCCACATACACAGGGTGATAGGTGTGTGCAGCCATCTATATAGACTCACCCCAAAACACAAAACCCTGGTGTGACATCTCCCTGCTTTCTCTCCTGCTCACAACAGCAAAACCGCAAGCTGAGAGAAGTAGAGAAGACTGGATTTACAGAGTGGCCGGAGAGAGAAGCCTCACTCACATGTAACACCCCTGACTTCCGTTCTGTGTGTGACACTGAAATTTCAACTTTAAAGAAGAAACTTACAGGCATTGAGTGGATCTCAGTAAGGCACATATATTTGATATTCACTTTCTAAGTAGTTAATTTTCAAAGACTTTATTTCTTTTGCTGAGCTCTTAGATGAGTGGATGCTTTGGCAAATTTCTCTTTGGTAATTCCCTCTGAATTTTAGTTGGGCTGATGGTTCTTCACCAGCTGACTGAGCGAAGTGGTGCATAAACTAGTCTTGGGCTGATTAGCAAAGAATTCACCTCCACCTTCTGTACTCTGCGACCAATATTAGTAATGAATTATTTTTCAGTATTACAGACATTTTCAGTGATCACCAGGAGTATCACTTTTAAAATGATGCTCACTGATGTTAAAGATCCTATTATTTTATACATCTGGAGTTCAGGTATCCAGTGAAGTGAGGTTAGAAGTAGCCTTGCTACCCGCCTAACAATTCTCATAACTTACTTGCTAAGTGAGAGAAAAAAAGCTCTCGGCTTTCACTGTTTAGACCTGCAGGTGATCCTGGGCATGACACTCTTCTCACTCCACACATCCAAACTGAGATTTCTCGGTGTCAGCAATTTCTTTCTCCAACTGTCATAGTTTCCAGTTCACATAGAATACAGCATCACTGTCAGATCCATTCATTGAAACTTGACCTTCAGAATGCCAGACACACACACAAAAAAAAATGCCAGGCACATCTGACCATTGCAGAGAGACCTTGGAGGTCTTCAGACTCTCTCCACACACTGTCATTGTGTCCTGGCAGCCTGCGTGTGTGTGTGTGTGTGTGTGTGTGTGTGTGTGTGTGTGTGTGTGTGTGTGTGTGTGTTTCTGTGTGTCTGTGCATGCATGTGTGTGTGAACACAAGGAAGAATGTAACTGTAAATAATAATCTTTCCAGTAAAAAGCAAAACATCATGGTTGCTTCCATACTGACACATTTTTCTATGCTTTAGTACTGTCAGAACTACTGCAAACATCCCATACCCTCTACCTTGTAGCTCATTGTCATATAAATGTCAAGAGGATGATTAGAAGTTGTCGGCTAACTCTTCGTTTATCTTCCAGCACATCTTCTATTCACAGGTCCTTCTGCTTGAGTCTCACCCTTGTACAGTTCTCAGGGTTCCTGCTTCTAAACTTAAAATGCAAATTGGCCATCAACCCACTTAAGAGTCTGGAAACCCTATCGCCTATAGGTTAAAGAGTGGGCTCCTGGAAATGACAACCCAAAGCCTACCTCAAGGGGCCTGGGGACCTGCCTAGGCTTTCCTCCTAGACAACATGGTGCCCTTCTTTGGTTCTCCATCTGCTCACTCTTGTCCCCATACCTTTGCCATTTGCTTCCCACAGGATCCCTGTCACACCCTAGAACGTGTCTAAGCAAATACCTCCCCAGGAGAACTCCTCGAGACTAAACTGGGTGTTCTCTGAAATTCACATGATGAAAAGCCAATCCCCAGGCCAGGTGTGGTGGTTCACAGCACTCTGGAGGCTGAAGCCGGAGGGCTGCAAATTCAAAGGCAGTCTGGGCAAATTAGTGAGGCTGTGTCTCAAAACCCTTTTCAAGTTTTGAGAAGGAGTAAGATATGTAGCTGAGAGTCAAGGCCCTGAGTTTAATCCCTGATACCACCAAAAAGTGATCAAAATACAGTGACTGCTGCTGCTGGTCATCACCCAGCAGTAAGACAGCTCATAAAAACATGGCACTGTGTCCTCATCCGTCTTAGTCACTGGATCTGGCCCTGTGTGACTCCAGCTCTTCCCCAAAGTCAAAATGACCATGAGGGGGAGACATTTTGATCCATTCAGGACATGGAGGCATCCAGGACAGTGCAGCTAATGACCCTCAGGAAGGGGACTTCAGAGCTGCTGTAGGAAGTGGTGAGAGTGGAGCAATGAGTGTATTCAGACTGAAGAGAGGATTTTGAGGGGAATTCCTGACAATGTATTTTTTGCTGCATTAAATTCTTTTCAATTTAAATATTCACCTTATTTTTCGATCACATATCACCAATTACCACTGACCTGGCAAAGTCCTGCATTACTTTGTCACCCAGAACAGCTTTACCAAGAAGATCCCTGTAACTTCCTGCTTGCTTTTTGATTTACAAAGCCATACACCTCAAACAACACTGAAGAGTGCTGGTTCTGCGCAGGTAGGATTTGTGGTCTGGGAGCTATCCTCAACTTCATCCCAATAAACTTTGTTCCCACACCAGGGAGCTCCCACTTACCCGTCAGGTTGGCAAGTGGTTAACAATACCTGGGTACAGAAAGACCTCAGTATCATTTTAGGTGATCATTTATAATTAGCAATTGTACTGTAGTTTGGGTAAGGTACAAAATTTGAGATTCCTTTGCCTAATTGCATTTTGAAATCAGCCTAGGACACAATTGGCCTGGCTTCCCCTGAAGATCGTGAAAAGGAACTAGGCCTGCCAAGGCTACAGAAGTAAAGACACAGCTGAGAACTGGCACATGTGCTGTTTGCCTTTGTTTATTCCTGTGTTGTGACTGGGAACTTAAACCGCCTCATCTTCATGCTTTGCAATGGTTTGTTTAATTAATCGATAATTTTTGAGATAGGCATTTCCCTGTGGGCAACTGTTACCCCAAGAAAGGTTTGCTTTTCTCACAGCCAGCTTCCCTGGAAATCTCTAACCACAGAAAAATCCCACATGATGGTGATCCAGTCATAGCTTCACCATAATCCTGACTAGACGGTAAGTGAAAAGAAACATCGAAGTCATTATCTACAGAAGTGAATCATCCCAAATCACTTCTTTCTCTCAAGGGCAAGCCCAGTAATCTCAGCTGAGTTTCCAGAACATGTGGAATCAGATAGACAGTTTCCAGTATCGTTCCAAGTTATAACAGTCTCAGCCTTTAACACACAGGACTGTGTTATCCTTCCAGTAAATCCTAACTATGTGAATGTTTCTGATTGTAAATGGGGACAATGAAAACATCAGTGAGTGCCCCTTGTCATTTTTACTATGTACCCACCCCAGGAAGTTCCAGTCAAGTTATTATTCTGCAGTTAAAGTAGCCTCAGACACTAAAGGTTCCAAAAACTCACGCCTCGTCCTCAATGACATTCTCGTAATTTAGACCAAGCTTTTTATTAAATGTAGAGAGGTGTGAAATTTATAAAGCTCATAAAAACCTCCCCGCCTCTGTTCGGCGTCTGTGTGACATTCTCGGCTCTCTCTCCCTCCATTAGGGTCGCCTTACATAGCGGGCCATGTACAAAGCAGCCTGCATGATTTAGATTTTTCAAACACCCTTTGTAAAGGGGAATGCGTCCTTTTATGCATCTCACTGGTGACCTTCTAAGCATGAAAATAAGGGCAGCCAGTTCCAGAGAACAAGGCGACTGCCACAGAATGAAGCAGGCCATGGCAAGAGCCGGCTTCTTCAGGTAATGGCTTTTTTCTCCTCTCTTATTAGCATCTTAACAGTGTATGGATTCACTATAATTGAGAGGCGAAGCCGTAAGGTCAAGTCACAACTGCCGATAAAGTGACAGACAGCTTGATGAGAAATTATGGAACTGTCTTTAGGACTGGATGGGAAGGCAGAGCACTCCGTGGAGACGCTCACCCAGGGTCTTAGTGGAGCTTCTATTCCATGGGGGAGGGAGCTGCTAGCGTCCTAGGGGCCCCACATGACTCATCATATGAGACAACGTGTGTGTATTTTCCTGTGGCTCAGGCCACATATCTGACTCCCAAGACTTAGAGGAGAGGGGTCTGAACTGCTCATGATTTCGAGGGATCCAGTCCATGGGAGGTTGGCTTCAAGGTGGTAGCATCATGATGGAAGGGCGTCAGGAAGCAAAGCTACCCAGCCCATGGCAGCCAACAAGTCAAGCAAGGGACAGCACCAGAGAGGAAGGGGCCAAGGAGCAGAAGGAGACCCCAGGCTCCGCTTCCATGACTCACTCAACACACCCAGAAATGTGCTCCACTCAGCCCTGGGCTGACCCCAGAGCCAATCAAGTCGGTGTTCTGCCTTCACTATCACAGTTACTTTAAAAGGTTTTAATATTTTCAGGCACAAAGAGTTGAGAGAGCTCTTTATAAAGTGTTATGTGAATTAAACATAATTATAACAGACAGTGTGTTTCTTTCCCCCTGAGTATTTCCTATACATGCAGAAATGTAGCTTTATACTTCTCTCTTCCTCTTCATGAGACTAGTAACATAATAAGTCCATCCTAAGAATTTAAATCAGTTCCAGAGAAAGATAAAAATATGAATTGCAAACCTTTTTTGCATAGCCAATTGAGAGTGACCGGAAATAAATAGGAAGAGTTGTGAAGGAATCATTTAGCCATGTTTTATATGTTTAAATAGATCTCTTGTCAAGAATGAATACATGATGGGGAAAAGGTCAAGGAAAGAAGGGAAGCCAAAACTACCCTATAATGTAAATATGGTGCCCTCTGTGGAGTGGAACAGTCCTAGGAGATGCTGAGTGTTTCCCTTGCATTGTCTCTGAGAAGTGCTATGTGCCCTGGGAGTGAGGTGTGCATACATGAGGTGGGAGGTTTCAGCCCAAAACAGATTCTTATGGGACCAAAAGAGCCAGCAAAGAATGGGGGAGGGGGTTTTCACTGACTCCACACTGGTAATGACATGGAAGTGACCAGGCCTTGGTCACAGACACAGATCCCCAAGGGCTCCACAGAAGTCCTGAGGGCACCTGTCTTGATAGAGCAATTCAGGTCCTGTATGTGTCATGGTGCCTGCTGTTTGCAGAGCTGGGGGAGGGAGGACAGAGGGAGAGGAGGACCAGCCCTGCACACAAAGTGGGTTTTCCTGCTGGATCTGAATACCACAGTGTGAAGGACCTGGAGATGGGCATCGCTCTGGGATGTGCAGCCACAGCAGAGCCCATGTGACTGACTCTGAAAACAGTCCTCTAAGCACATACCCTCATGGGTCTCACCTCCAATGCTATAATTCCTTTCAGTTATCCCCAGACCTTACTAAAAAGTCTGAGCTGGCACAAACCAGCTGCATGTACAGAGTGGGCAGAATGAAAGGTAGGCTGGGAGGGGAGGGAGCTCTCTGCACAGACACCCCGGTGGGGCTGGGTGGGAGGGACAGAAAGCAACATCCCTGGGTATGGACAGTGAGTGGGGAGCCTGAGTGTGGCCCACAGGGCAGGAATGAAGGCAAGCTCCTGTCTCTGTGGAGAAGCTGCCAACCCCTGCACAGGACAATCCCACAGACACAAGGGAAGCCCCATCTCTTGTATCCTACTGTAAGCTGTCCCTTCCATACATTATTAGTCACCAGGATTATAGTGACCCCTAAACTTCCCCCTAAGTATTTATGCAATTGAATAAATCCAATAATGTGTTCACTCTGCATGCATTCGATGATTCCTCTCTGTCTCTCTCTGTTTCTCTCTCTGTCTGTCTCTGTCTCTCTTTCTTCCTCTCTCTCTCTTTCTCTTTCTCTCTCTCTCTCTCTCTCTCTCTCTCTCTCTTTCTTTCTCTCTCTCTCTCTCTCCCAGAATATCCACTGCCAGGTGAGGTACTACACCCAGGGATCCCAGCACTTAGGAGGCTTAGGCAGGAGGATCATTATGAATTTACATAGTGAGTTCAAAGCCAGCCTGAACTATGTACCAAGAGTCTGTCTCAAAAAAAAAGGAAACAAGAGGATACTCAGCACCTCTGCCCAAACACATATACATATTCACATCCCTCACTTGTGTCCCTTGCACATACTCAGGTACACACAGATATGCACGTTGCTATCCAGTGTACACATCTCTATCCAGCAAGACACACACTCCACACACATAGCAGTGCAGACCTCAGCTGGTGTAGACAACCCAAGGCCAGGAGCAGGAGCAGAGCATCCGGGCTCCTGGCTGTGACCTGGACCTGGTGCTCTGCAAAGTGACAGCCCCAGATGCTGTTCTTACAGCACCAGGGTCCTCTGTGACACAGACACACAGTGCCCAGCTCTCTTTGGTTGAGGGAAGACGTGGTTTGACTGACAGAGGCCAGTACAATGGACCTGCGACGTCCAGCTCATGTGGACACCAGATAGCGATGGCCACCAGTGCCTGGCTGTGTCACCCATTGTTGGCCAGAAGTATCTGGTGCCCCACGGTGACATCAAGACTGCCCACAATGCTGCACTTTGCATCTGAATCCAGCAAAAAATGCTGAGGCTGGTTGGCAACTTTAGGGGTGGGTGAGAGTTATAGTCTTTGACTCTAGAGGGATGGGCACTTGGGGCAAAGATGACCAAGTCTTTGTCCAGCCCTGTGGCTGAGCAGTTACCCCCGCAGCCTCAGGCTTCAGCTATGATGCACGTTACTGATGAAAGCCAGGTACATCTAGGGAAAGGGTACATCTCTCAGTGGGGGTGTCAGGGGACAACTAGACACAAAAGGACGTGAAGCTGCAGGAAGAGGAAAACTAAAGATGAAAGCAGGTGATGATGGATAAAAAGAGGGAGAAGAAAACAGATGGCAGAGATCAGTTATAGAGGGAAGTGACGACATAGAGAGGCTGAGTCAAGCAGCGATGAGTCAGATCAAAGACCAGGATTCCGGGCCTGGTGCATCTCACCGTGCTGAGCACAACCACCACATAGGGCTACACTGAGCAGAGCCAGGTCGTTGGACTAAAATGCGCCTCTAAATACACAAAGCTTGAATAAGCATTCAAATATAGGGGTGTAGTCATCAGGCTTTGTGTTCTTATGGGAGCAGATGGTGAACAGCTGTCAGCCAGAGTGGATATTGCCTGAAATTTCCTGTTTTCCTTTAGGCTTGGGGTCCCACAGGCCTCGCAGCTGTGTATACACATGAATGGAGAACTTGGTTTGTGGTAAACCACAACAGATGACCAAAATAAAAGGGGTGAGGTATCTGAAAGGATCAGTTGGAAATTGGAAGTAGTGTCTTACAAATGACACACACACACACACACACACACACACACACACACACACACACACACACGTGCAAGCACAAATATATATATTTCCATGCCATTTTATTTTAGTATTTGTTCTTTCTGAGGGAACAGTAGCATTTTATTTGAGATTTTTCTACAGGCGCAAGCTCTTTCTAGTTCAACTTCCCTGTATTTGAGTAGTTATTACAATGACAAAGTCATTCTCTTTTTCTGAGACTCATCCTTTTTTTTTTTTTTTTACAATGAAAGGTCTGCCAAGGTTATTTATGAGGAGTGATGAAAAATATGGTGTGCGTCTACGTACAAAAAAATCTTACAATAAAACAGATATTGCCATGAATCCCCCATAAAATCCTTCCTCTTCTTTGAACACACATACACCATTGTCCTTGCCACTTCCCTCAGAAGCTCTGAAGTCCTCCTTTCTGCGGGTCTTTTGCTGCTCTGTCCTGGCTGCCTCCATGTCCTGAATGGATCAAAACATCTGCCTTTTGTGCTTCCCTTCAGGGAAGAGCCAGAAGCGACGTGAAGCCACATCTGGTGAAGAGGTAGACTGGGACACAGCATGATGTTCAAGCCACCTTTCTGCTGGGTGACGCTCTGCAGCAGCGGTCACTGTGTTTGTGATCATGGCCTCAGGAGAGAGGACTCCAGAGCTGCCTAAAGTGGTGAGAGCAGGGCTGGGGCTTTAGCTCAGCAGCACAAGGCCTGGCAGACTCAAGGTCCTGAGTTTGATCCCTGATACACAATATAAAAGAATAGAGAGAGAGGGAGGGAGGGAGGGAGAGAGGGAAAGAGAGTCAATGGGCTGAGTGTTATCAAGCAAGGGGAAATACCCTGAGAAGATTAACAGCAATGTTTTTTTACTGTAACATTTTTTTAAATGGGAGCATTTATTATATTTTCAGATAATTCTTTATAATCAATGAAGTTATAAAATATGTGGTTATAATACACTTATGAGTTTTAGATTTTTTACAAATCTTAACTTGTTTAGGAATTCCATGTAGTTCTACCCATCATCAGAAGTTAAGTCTAACAACTGAACTTGGTAATCTACCTGTGGATCAGCCACCCACTAGATTTATAAAATATTCGAGACTGTGTAACAATTTATAGATATTTTAATAAACACTTTTATAGTAACAGGAAGCTCGCCAGGATTTATCACCAACTGTTTAACAGGCTTTATAAAGCTTGATGGAAGCTAAAGGGGAAAAAAAAACAGTCAAAAGAAATATCATACGTTTAAGGAATCAAACAGAGAATTCAAAGGGGATAGTTTCTGAAGATCTCCATCATCTGAGAAATGGGAGAGCCTTGGTATTTATTTTTTTAAGACATTTCAAAAGCCCTGGCACATAGAAAGCTAAAATATGGGAGAAGGGTAGGGAGGAAAAAATTGGAAGTGAATAAAGGAACCAATTGTTTTCTGGCTGTGTCTGTTAACAGGCTATGTGACCCTGAAAAAAGCAACTCCAAATTGTCAGTGGTTTAATAGAGCTCAGGTTTGCTCTTTATTGATGGAACTTGTCCAGCTCAGGGTGACAGGAAAGTATGTGGTTTATACACTGATGCCCCCAACCCTCTGATCTCCATCTCAACAAAGCCCCTAACCTTCATGACTAAGGTAGATGGTGGGGTCAACGCCCACGATTAAAGTTCCAATTTATGGAGGAGACCGCATTGGAGTTCATACTGCACTTGGCCTTAAGCTTATGGATATGTATTCACTCGAGTGTCTGTCACTGGATGATACAGCCCTGAGGCTAAGATGTCTGCTGATCTTCAACTTTTTATCATTCCTGGCCAATCGCATATGTCTAGTTTATCACAATTCTGAGTTGCTGGGTTTTCCTCCTCGCTTTAAGTCATTTCACATAGATAAAGGGCCCAACTACAGAAATGACAGATGGCATTGCATATAATCAGCCAGACATCACAGAATTTGGAATGTCACAGAGAACTGTTGTCACTTAATCAAAGGACTGAGGCAGGCCTTGATGGGTGGAATCATGACAGTTGCTTATCCAGTGTCACCCACCCTCATCTTCTACCCATCTCCTACTCATTACTTTCTTCCAAATCCCCAAGAGCATTGGCTTTGTGCCCTGCAATGAACCCAGCTATGAAGCAGAGAAAGTCAATTCTGGCAGGGACAGTAAACGCCTCTAATCTCATGGTTTTCAAACCACGATTCAGAGGAATTTAGAGACAACCCATAATGTCCTATCACAAAAATCAGAAAAGCCCAGCCTTAGAGAACTTCCATTGTCCTCTTGACTTGACTTCCCTGTCAGACAATAAATTACACACTCTCTGCACACATTCTACTCCACAAATGAGCCCACGAAGTCTTCACTTAGAACTCACACTGAGCAGACCAAAAAGCCACTGGATAGAATTTTCTCAATCATAAAATTCCTCAGCACATGTTTCCTTGAACTTCTCATTCCTTCTTTGCATGTCTGAAGGCAAGAAATACATTAAAGAAGCACTGATGAATATCGCGCCTGATATCTCGCATCCTCTCTCAACCTGGTTGGCTCCACCTTTGCTATCTACGTGGCACACAGATCTAGGCTATTTTTAAATTGCCCATATGGGAATTTTTAAGTGAATCTTATGTGGTATTCTCAACTGTGATTCAGAAAGGTGAATATAGAAAATAATATTTTCCTACTGGAAAAAATCTTTTCTGCCAGTGTACAGAGACTGTATTGCATTAGGATGAGTCCCCCAGAGTCCTGCTGCAACACTGTGTCTGTCACCATTTCTGTTCTGAGACACAGTGCCTTAGCTGGCTCACAGGTTAGGGGACTGAGTCCATGGTTACTGGCTCCGAGGCAGGAGCAACATGGCAGGAGAGCCTGGGAGCAAAGCTGCTCATGTCATAGCATCTGGAAGTAGACAGGGAAGTAAAAACCAGAGGCGGCATGAGGGACCAATGGTCACACCCACAATGCCAACCCAGAGACACCCACAGGGGCACTTTACCAATCTCCTTCCTAGGGGTCTCTCCAGATGATCCAGTGAGTAACCAGGGATAAGCGGCACATGGTCTAAGCAAACCTCTCAGCACCACAGTGCTCCAAGGCTTTCATTCAGAGAGGAGGACAGTGAGAGGGAGAAGAAGGCCTTACTCTAAGCCACCCTGTAATTGTCAGAGACAAGAACAAGTGTGGTGATGCCTGCTCATATCAGCACTCAGGAAGGTGGAAGCAGGAAGATCATAAATTTGAGTCTCGCCTGGGAAACTGACTGATGTCAAGAAAACTTGTCCCCAAAAATGGCCAGGGGGGCCAGAAACATAGCTTAGTGTGAAGGCCTTAGGTTCAACACTCAGTTCCACACAGGCAAAAAGAAGACAAGAGCAGAAGTTGTTCAAGCCATTCCCTTGAATCCAGGCTCAGTACTACTACACCATAGGAAGAGGGCTTTCATACTAAGGGTCTAAAACCTATGTTCTCTTAGATATTTTTAAATATTACCAATCCATCCAAATTTAAAGTTTATAGTGAAAAGGTCTCTAAATAAAACAATCATTTTTAGGTGTGCAAGAAAGAAACTATAAAATATCCAGATGGTAAGACCTTTCTGTTATCGTCCGGTGGGAACAGACTCGAGACACATTCCCAGACTTGTTTGCATCCTTGTTATGTGTCTACAAGGGGAAGGTCAAGAGCTACTGTCACCCACCAGCAAAGTTGGGGAATTACTCCTCAACCCATCCAACACCAGTACAGCAACTGTGGGCAGTTAGGACTGCAGGTAAGGTAAGGAGGGAGAGTGTGGGCTGCACCAGGAGAAAGGGCCGACATGCAAGGCTTTTCGCGTTCATCCATGTTCCTCACAGTGAACACTAGGCAAGTCTGTACCCACCACTGAGAGCGGTCAAAGGAGCAAAGCAGAACACCCAGGGGAAGTGCCATGATGTCAGCATCCCAGGACCCAGCACAAGTGTTTAACCCCGGGAAGTTACTTGCACTTGGAGATGAAATTTTCCTTTCAATTGAAATATTCTTTTCCTGTACCTTGGAGCTATGAGGTTTAGATAAGATGACATAAACAAAACATCGGCACCTGGGAGATGCTCAGAGGTCACTGGCAATCCCACTGTATGAGATGAAATAAATCAGACATGGGTCAAACATCACATGGCTTCTCTTACTTGAGAAACCCAAAGGATAAACAATTAAAAAGAAAAATAAAAGATGACAGGAGATGGATGGGGAATGGGATGAGGAATGGGAGAGATGGATGGAGGCACAGTGAATCCAAATGTGATACACAAGCACACAAGTTTCCCACCACAAATGTGTTTATTGTACATCACCACCATATATGACCAGACACCATCCGGCATGTGCACCGTGAGCACCTCACACTCTCCCTGATGCTCCATCACAGGTGACTTGGGACACTCTGGGGCTCTAAGCAACTCTGTCCTTGTCCATCATTCAAGCACAAACCCTCCTTACCAATTTCTTCCCAAGCTGCTGAGCCAAAATTGCAACTCACAAAATCACAGAAGAGGTGGGCGTGGCAAGGCTCACACACTCTTTCTTGGGTGCAAAGGCTCGAGTGGAGATGCCTGTTAGCAGACCCTGTCCTTCTCAGACCCCAGATACCTCACCTTCTGAAGCTGGCTGGAAAGGCTGATGAGAAATCAATAGCATTTGATTGTAAACCTGTCAAAATGATAGTGACGGTAGTACATTACGGAGGCCCCCACCATTGATTCTACCCCTTCCTTTCTCCATCATTGCCCATCACCTTCAAACTAATAACAGATTCTTTTTTTCTAAATTAATCTCTGGACCAGGGAAATCAATAGCATTTACCGTGTGTAAATTTTCCGATCTGCAGAGCCAACGGTTCCCACTGCTCTGAATTTAAAGACAGGGAAAATCTACACAGTGGGCTAAGAAGAAGGACTTGTGGGTAAATGTGCAATGGGTCCTCAGCCCAAAGGGTGCACAAGCAGGGAGGAGGGAAGGAGCAAACCCAGAAGTCCTTTCTTTTGTGGAAAAGATAGAAATATTATACTCATGTCAAAAGAAATTTTGGAGACAAGCTCATTGACCCAAGTCCAGCAGAATGTTAAAAATGACAGAAAATAGACAGAGTTGAACTTTCTCCCCTCAAAACTCACAGAATCAGGTCAAATATTGAATCTGGAATGGAAATGAGAGGATAGTTCTCTCTGTTATGGTTAGAAAATCATTTTGCCCTAATGTCATTTTGAATATAATATTTAAGGCGTTTTCAACTTTTTTTTTTTTTTTTAGGTTTTTTTGAGACAGGGTCTCACTTTGTAGTTCAGGCTGGCCCTGAGCTCAGCCTCAAACTCACATCACAGCAATCCTCCTGCCTCTGCCTCCTGAGTGCTGGGATTACAGGCGTGAGCCACCACGCCCGGCACTGTGGTATGTGGTACTGATTGCTGCTGGGCGTGAGTCTCCAGACCCAGTATTGTATATAGTTACTGGGGAATCGAACCTGGGCCCTTGTGCTTGCAAGACAGGCACCAGAACCACTGAGCTAAATCCCTGGCCCAAGGAATTTTTACCTTTAAATAGCCCTAAAGAAAACTGTGAGAGTTTTGCACAAGAAATGGAAGCAGCACAGCTTTTAAGAAGAATTTGGACAATGCTAACCTCATTCAACTCCCTGGCTCTAATCATGGAGAAGTCAAGCAGCACACACGGAGCATCCTGAACTTCACCCCAGCAGAGAGTAACAGTTATTGTACACTGACTCTAGCAATGTCTAAAGTGGCTCCAATGAACTGAGTGTGAACTTCTATGACTGGTCCATGTAAACACTTCACAGAAGTAGTTTAGTCCTTAGTACAATCTCACATGGTAACCATTTTCTAATAGTAGCCTGGAAGACCTGAATCAGCCTGTTAAGTAATTTATCCATTGTCATGTAGGACTATTAGTCTAAGGATCTGGAATCAGTACTGTTTCCCTGAAAATAAGACCTAGCTGGAAAATTAGCCTGCATACTAGAGTGCACAAATTCCAGCCCCGTCTGCCTCTCCTCACCTCACCTGCCTCACAGAGCAGCCACTGAGCCAGGAGTTGTAGAAACAGGTGCCATGTTTGTCCCAGAATTCACCTCCATATCACCTACCCCACAGGCCTCCATCTCCTGATGGTGGCCTGTTACCTGATAAAAAGATTCTTTTTTCTGTTTTGTTTCCTGCTGTTTTGAAACCTCTAGTGCCTGAAAGGTTTCTTGCATGTGGTGGGATCTTCCAATACGTTTGTTGAATCACTGAATGAATGCATTCTCCAACATAGTGGGGCCCTGCTTTTGACTGCGTGTATTTCTAGACTATACAAGTCTTGCATGGATAGACATGTCTGTTTCTTTGTCACTGTGCTGTTGGTCAGTAGTTCATGATCTGCCTATTGGTAGTCAAAGTGGCCCCCAAACTCCTCACACCTGAGTCTCCCCTTTTCCATGTTGTATATACCATCCAGGGTGCAGACCTGGCAGACGGGCAACAACAACTTCAACTCAGACTCAGCCCCACACTGACTAGGCTCACCGGAACACTGGACCGTGCCATGCACCAGAGACATCGCAGAAAATGGAGCTAACTGGCTTCCTCCAGGCCTGAGAATTGAAAGTTTTCATGCTTAAATATGCTGTGATTTTTGAAAAGGACATTTAAAACCAGGGTAACCTCTGAGACTGGACTTTAAACACATGGATTGATAGGACACAACTCAGTTCTGTAATTCAGAACTTAGCCGGGGCCAAGGAGTTGATCTTGAAGTTAACACTGAATTCTCCCCAGAAATGAAACTCCATGAGAGATTTTCTACCGGTCTCTTCTAAATTAGGCCTGCATTGGATCCAAAGAGCTAATGACACCTCTGATGGTGCTGGTGCGTGCAAACATCAGCATTCTGAGTCTATTAAGAAGTCAGATGTGATGATACTAATCATTTGCTCTCCTGATTTATCAAATTAACTGTGGTTTTTGGAAAAATGTCTATCTGGATCTTTTTCAAAAAGCTTCTTTCTCTCAAATGTTTCCCAGGACAAGAGCCACTCCAGTATAGGCACCTTCAGTTCTTCAGAGTCTGAGGCAAAGCCCCTAATATTCATGTGACCTCTGACCTCTGACCTCTGACCTGTGACTTGCAACCTGCGACCTCCTGTCCTATCAGCAGCTCAGGGATTTTCCCATGGGCAGAAAGCACCTGGAACCAAACAGTTATCATGCTCCTTTGTGATGACCTGTTCGGCCTCATGAATCGATGTCCTCCATCAACCTGCAAATTCCTAGAAGACAACCTGTATTTTCCATCTTTGTGAACCTGGTCACTAATGATGATGCACATTTTTCAGGATCTGAATGAAGGCTTGTGGAGGAAAGGATGCAAAGGAGGAAGAGAGAGAAGGAAGGAGGGACTGAGGGAGTGACAGGCAGAGGGAGAGGGAAGTGCAAAGGGATAAGTGGGAGAATGTAGCTTAAAATTTTTTTTTCTTCTTTTATTGAGACAGGGTCTCACTTTTGTGGTTTAGGCTGGCCCTGAGCTCAGCCTCAAACTCACATCACAGCAATCCTCCTGCCTCTGCCTCCTGAGTGGCTGGGATTACAGGCGTGAGCCACCACGCCTGGCACTGTGGGATGTGGTACTGGTTGCTGCTGGGGTGAGTCTCCACGCCCAGTATGGTATGTGGTTACCAGGGAATCAAACCCGGGCCCTTGAATTTGCAAGAAAGGTCCCAGAACCACTGAGCTAACTCCCCGGCCCCCTGTAGCCTAAAATTTTAATTCAGTCTTCTTGGGAAGACCAATATCCTAGGATACTTTTCATAGTTGGCCACCTGATCTTGCACAGCATTTTGGAAAATCTGTAGCAACCAAAATGAAAAAAGATTCTCTGCCATTTCCTGTTTTGCTGAGATCGAAATGATGTTAATGGCTGGAAGACATAATTTAACCTAGGGAGCTTTGTTGATATTCTTTGAAATTTCCGTCTCTCGTCTGAACAGACATCAATAACAAAAGCGTCTGTCCCTGTAGTGTCTTTACAATTCAGCACTTGTAAAAATGAGACTTTCCAGCTCATTAATTTGCTTACGCAAATACAGCCCAGAACCAGTTAATCCAGAGATGACTGCTCTGTTTTCGTCTTTTAATGATTGCTTCACACAAGGACTTCAGCCTAGACAAAATCCATGAACTTGATAAAGGCTTTCACAAAGACTCTTCATTTCTCACTGGCGCTGCTCAAGGGAATCTGTAAGAAAATTGAAAAAAGGGAAAGAAAAACTGTCTGGCAGAGGGTGGTTGGTTCCAGTCATTTTGTTTTCCTGAAAATGGCAGAAGACATCACATTCAACCCAAGACATGACTGTGGCAGGGAAGTCAGAATGGTTCCCAGTCAAATAGGGGGCAGAACCAGGAAATTTCAGTGACATTTCTCCAACTAGTGCTCAGACTAGAAACCCTCGCCCTATGGCCACAGAAAGACCTTTCTGAGAACAATGTTGTACAGCAATCTTAGTGAAGGAGATGAGTCTAAGGGCTATTGTGGACAAGAAAACTGACATTGTAAAAATAGGTTTCATTTCTCTATCCCTTGAAGCAGAGATTCAAAGAGTACAGTATTAATTGACATGAGCGACAACTGAAAGTTTGTCCAGACAATTTCTCTCTTAACGTTATATAGTTTCCGTGTTTTTAGTACCAAGTCCCAAGTTTTCCTCCTCAGTCCCTCACCTTAAACCTACCTGTATCTTTGCCTTTTTCCTTCTCCTCTTGAGTTCTTGGACCAGCCCGTTTGTGCACCGTACTGGAAACCCATCTGTCACTAACAAACCAGCCCTTGAGCTGGGGTCTTCTCTTCATCCTAAGGATTATCCTCCACTTGTTTTAGATTCTGATCAGAAGTTGGCCATGGTCCTGGGATAATAACTATGAGAAATATCTTTATCTCTTGTTTTCCTGTAGCTCTATTTCTCCCATAACACATTTCTGTTTCCTAAGCTCATCTTTCTTGTGCTTAGAACTTGTCCCTAAAACTTGCCTTTCCACATTTTTACCAGTGAAACTGCAAACAGCACCTGAATAAACTTGAGGCAAGTTGTTATGAAATGGAGCTCAGTGTAAATATTCACTGATACAGAATAGGAATGTGGGAGAAGTTCCTGCAAATGCCCAACCCCTAATCTCCTAGAAGTATGTATACAAGCTATGTGGACAAAAGCCTTTTAGTACATCAGAAACTTTAATTTCTGAAGATGGTTGGACAACTACCCTACTGCCTTTTATTGCTTATGGCCAGACATCTTGGAGTGAGAAGATTAAAATAAAATGACCCTAAAACTGGTTTCTCCAGACAACAGAGCCATCTGCTCCCTCCTGGGCTGCGCACCTTGCACAAAGCTCTCTCTCTCCTCTGCTTGGTGGGCTCTCGGTCATCTCCTCCACAGACAACAAGCCTGTGACAGCAAAGCAGACTTTTTATTCCTCTTTGTGCCTGCAGGGTAGATACATTCAGCAGGCACTCAGCATATGTTTAATGAGTAAAACACAAAGCTGGTCCTTACAGAGGCAGAATAATTTGTTTGCCATGGTGGCGCAGGAAGCTGTTTGAGCTTAACTGAGCAGTCTCTGGCTCCGCAGGAGGTAAATTTAGTGACCGCTGAGCATAGATTCTCTTACTGAATCCTCACAACACCAGTGAAGGAATAGAATTAGATAGGGGAAGAGCCAAGACCATACAGACAGTAAGTAGCACAGGCAGGATTTGAACCCACATTCTTAGAACCAAGTACAAAACACTTAACTGTTATGCTACTCTGCCTACTTACTGTTAAGTTCTTCATGATCTTACATAAACCAATATTTAAATAAGTCCTATTTTTTGCATGGGCGACACAGGAGGTTTTGGACAAGCTGTTCTTTAATGTCTTCTCTACTTCTGATATTACACAACCTTATCAACCATAATTAAGGAACATTTTCTTCCAAGCCAGCCTCTGTGACGGGAACTAAAATAGTACCTGTTTATACATTCTTCTCACATAGCCAAATAGCCTGCTTGCAACATTAAAGCTCAAAGTACCTTTCTGAAATTCTTTAGAACTCTTGTAACAAAAGTCTTAGAAGATGAAATGATGGCTTTTCTTGCCCGTCACTCAAAAGACAAGTGGGACGGAAACAAAGGCGTCTCCACAGAAGAGTGTTCTATCCCAGCCCTGTCCAGGCTCATGAAGCTGACGCCTCCTCAGAAAACTTGTGCTCTGCACAGAAGAGCCTGGAGGGCCGCGGTAAAGATGAACGGCCACAGTGCAATAGCACCACAACCATACCTTCCAAGAGTCTGTACAGCTGAGGGGAGCACAGACTGAGTGTTTCCCAGGTAGAGGAGCTGCTTCAAGTCTGCGATGTATAGAGGAGAAAGACTGTGAGAGGAATACAGATGGGGCGAGTGGGAAGAGCCGGAAGTGCAGTCCGCCCAGGAGCAGCCTGGACAAGAAGAGCCTTTGTCCTTCCCTGTGAGTTTGACATTCTACCCTCTTGTCCAGAAACACTGCAGGAAACTAAAGAGGGCAGGGTAGACTATAGGGGAGGATCCCACTAGATTCCCCCCATTATGACTTATCTAGATGTCTCCTCAGAGCTCCATGAGCTCATAGGTTGGGGTTCTTGAGAGGAGACTGGACCATGGGTTGTAATATGATGTTGGGAGGTGACCCTGGTGGGAAGGGCTGGGGTGTGGGCCGGATGGTACATATCCTTCCTCCTCCCTTAATAACTTTCTGCTTCCTGTCTACCCTTCCATGGGCTGTTTCTTCTCTGCCAGTCCCCTCTGCCATGCTGCTCTGCCTTGGAGCAGCCAATCATGGACTAAAACCTCTATAAACTGTGAGCAAAATAAACCTTTCCTCCTTCAACTTAGTATTTTTTTTATCAGCACCGAATAAAGTAAGACAGCCCCAGTGAACCATATAGAAAATACCCTTCTGCCCTTTACCTGACATAGCAAGAACCAGGAAAGCCTCTGTGCTATCTATCAACCCAGCTCAATTAAATAAAAAGGCACAGATTTGAAACCCAAACTGCTAAAATCAACCAATAACAAACGTTGGTGGGGCCATAGGGAAAATGGAAACTTCTCCACTATTGGAGAAAATGTAGACTGGTTTCACCCACTATGGCAGTCAGTGTGGAGATTCCTTGAAAACCTAGGATTAGAGGCTGTAGTTGACCCCATGATTTCCCTACTTAGAATATTCACAAAGGAATTAAAAACATCATACTATAGCAACATATGCACACTCATGTTTATAGAAGCAGTTTATAATAGCTAAATCTTGGAAACAACCCAAATGTCATCAACGAGAGATGAATAAAAAGATGTGGGACTTTTTTAAAAAATGAAGAATTATTTAGCCATAAAAAATGATAACTTCAAGCCATTTATAGCTAAATGGATACACATTGATGCCATACTCATAAGTGAAATAAATAGGATACACATATGTAAATACCATATCATTTTTCTAGTGTAAGAAACTTTAAGGTATAAATGAGGTTTGGAAGAGCACCCAGGCTCAGGGACTGAGGTTAGCAGCGGGCGTCTTGGGAAACGGCGACTGTGCCACTGAATCTGCACCGGGTTTGGAGTGTACTTGTCTCCAGGCCCATGGCGGAAGAGCGCCCAGGGACTGAGGTTAGCAGTGGGCGGCTCGGGAAACGGTGACTGTGCCACTGAATCTGCACTGGGTTTGGAGCTTACTGGCC
>PVIR01024418.1:0-25938 GCA_004026965.1 Petromus typicus | reverse complement strand
AAAAAAAAAAAAAAAAAAAAAAAAAAAAAAAAGAAGATATAGAAATGTTAAATACCCCAATATCAATCTGTAAAATTGAAAATGTAATTAAAGACCTGCCAACAAAGAAAAGCCCTGGACCTGATGGCTTTACGCTGAATTCTATAAAACTTTTAAAGAAGAGTCAGTGCCTCTACTTCTTAAACTCTTTAAATGAAATTGAAAGGGAAGCAGTACTCCCAAACTCATTCCTGGAAGCAACCATTACCCTGATTTCAAAAGCAGAGAAAGACCCAACCAAAAAAGAGGATGGCAGGCTAATATCCCTAATGAACAGCAATGCAAAAATCCTCAATAAGATCCTGGCAAACAGAATACAGAGAATTATCAAAAAGATTATACACCCTGACCAAGTTGGAATCATCCCAGGGATGCAAGGATGGTTCAACATACGTAAATCAATAAATGTTATACATTATATTAACAGACTCAAGAACAAAAACCACATGGTCATCTCAATTGTTGCAGAAAAAGTGTTTGACAAAATACAACACCCATTCATGTTCAAAACCCTATAGAAGATTGGAATAGATGGTCTCTATCTCAAACTAATAAAAGCTATCTACGAGAAACCATCAGCCAGCATCATACTAAATGGTCAAAAACTGAAACCTTTCACACTAAGATGAGGAACAAGACAAGGATGTACTCTCTCACCACTTCTGTTCAATATAGTTCTGGAAATATTAGCCACAGCAATTAGGCAAGAGAAAGAAATAAAGGGAATAAAGATAGGAAAGGAAGAAGTTAAGTTGTCATCATTTGCTGATGATCTGATATTCTATCTAGAGGATCTTAAAAACTCAATTAAAAAACTACTGGACCTAATTGCCAAATTTAGTCACATAGCTGGATAAAAGGTCAATGTTCAAAAATCAATAGCCTTTGTATACACAAACAGTAGACCCACTGAAATAGAAATTGAGAAGTCAGTTCCTTTCACAATAGCACCCTCTGCTATCTTTCCTCAGTTCAACAGTGTGGACTGAGAAAGTACCACATGCTTAGTCTATGTGCTCAGTCCTGGGGTGATGTCCAGGATAAGAAAGCAGTCTTGTCCTAATGAACTCACTGCCAGCGGGGAAGACAAAAGAAGCAAGTACAGGACAGAGTATTTATGCCCACGAGAAGCACCTGAGAGAGGTGGTAGCTATAAGAGCAGGGATGAGGGCCCTTTGCCAAGGTTAGGGCAGGTCTGGAAGGCTGAGGTGATATTTCCCAGAAAATTCCTGAAGAATACCACCACATGAGGGAAGGAGCAGTCCAGAAAAAGGGACAGTGAGGCCAGAGGGCTGCTGCTGATCTGTGGGGCAGACGTGTGTGACTCCAGGGCAAAGAGAGGCAGGTGTCCAGAGGTCAGGCTGATGGGGCCAGTCTTTTGATGCAAGTCTAATAATCAGGCTCTGTTCCATAGATGACACATTCCCCTCTCTTATTCTTATTCTTTCATTCTCTCTCTCTCTCTCTCTGTCTGAATTAGAAATTGAACCCAGGACCTTCGCAGTGAGCTATATTCCCAGCTCCTTTTTAATTTTTGTCTTGAGACAGGGTCTTGGTAAATTACCCAGGCTGTGCTGAAACTGGCAACCCTCCTGCCTCAGCTTCCTGGAGTGGTGGGATCATGGGCGCGTACCATCATGTCCCGCTCCCGCCTCTTCATAATGAGGCCCACACAAGAGCGCCTGGGCGCAGGCCAAGGCTCTGTCCTCGGCGCTGCCCTCACCACCTCCTCTGTGGAGCTCAGCCCGGCCTTGGGACGGTGTGGTCTCTTCACATTCTGACAGCTTCACCCCTCTCTGTGAGAGGAAGAAATGGAAAGTCCCTGCAGCGCCAAGGAGAGCGTGACGTTAAGGCCCGGGATCACAAGTGATGAATCCTCTCACTAGAGCGCCTTTAATAATTAAGTTGGACCCGCAGGCCTCGTCCCGAATCACTTAATCACCTCAGAGCTGGACAACACATTTCCTTCATTCATTTGGGGTTCATTATTCAGTGACCAAAGAACTATTACCTGGTCATTAGGGGTCGCAGAGCATTCATCTTCTGACAAGTTCTGACAAATGACCCAAGCAGACCCAGATTCATCCCAGATTCCTTCAAGAAAGTGCACCACGGGCCAAGGTTTTGTAAAATGAAGAGGCTTCATTTCTGCCCTACATTGTAGTCATTCGGTGAAGAGACAGAACGGGGGCTGGGTATGTGCAAGGCCTGGGTTTGTTCACTAACATTATAGAAAAATGAAGAAGAAAAGAAGCAGAATTCGGGCTGAGGATGTAGACTGTGGGGGGCGGGGCAGGGCCTGCCTGGCTGTCAGGATGGTGAATTATCCGGGTTCCCCCAGAGCCAGCTCTGGTCTCGCTCTCTGGTAGAGCTGGCTCTTTAACCAGCACGTCCCCACTGGACTCTGGAAAGTTGGAGGTCAGTTAAAGCTTTCCTGCTATTTTTAGCAGGGATCCTATTCCTCTTGATACCACTCGGATCAAAGCCTGTCCAGGCACCTGGCCTCTCCCCTGAGTGGATTTAATCCTCCCACAAGGCCGCGAAACTCCTCCTTCCAGCTGCTGGTGTGAGTCTAGGATGCTCTGAGCACAGAGCCTACACTTAATTGCCACACTGGTTTTTGTTACTCTTTAAACCACAAAGCACAGGACAATGTTTCTTTAAGGGACAATATAATGTAGCATACAAATGGAGTCCAAGATTTGGACAAACTTTATGAAACACAAACATACAAATACAAGTTATAAGTGCATCTAACTTTCATAGATAAGGTCAGAAAAACTGCCTGTTCAGGACTTGAGAGCCTTAATCAGCGGAAGAAAATTATTATTATACTTCTTAAATCAGAGGTTCACATGGGAACAAAGCAAATGTTTTCAGTCTTTAGAGTGGCAATTTTACTACCATTGCAGCTAACAGAAGATAACTTCAAGTTTTTTCCAATATATAGTAATTAATGCAATGATTTTACAAAACTTGTTATTTTAAAAGGCAACTTTAAGGACTGGAGCTAGAGTTGCAACTATAAACACATTTGGGCAACAATAAGAAGCAATAAGCCAGGCACTGTGGCACATGCCTGTAGTTCCAGTACTTGGGAAGCTGAGGCAGGAGAATCGCTGAGATTTCCAGGACAGCCTGAACTACACAGCAATACTATCTTAAAAAAAAAAAAAAAAAAAAGACCAAGCAATAAAATGGATCACTGAGTTAAAGAGGAAGAGGCCTAAGAAGAGAAGAAATGAAGGCTATCATTTACAGAGCTCTTTTAACCTTCAGGGTCCAGTGCTGAAAGCCTGACACCTAGCAACCCAGTAGTGCTCACAACAGCCCTGTGAGCAGGAAGCACTAGTGTCCATCACAGAGAGCACGAAACAGCACAGAGCGCCCTCCTTTGGCTGCCCAAGCACAGAGCAGCGGGAACGGCCAGACCCTGCACCCTGTGGACTGACTCAGTCTATATACTCTCTAGCATGCTCCACAGGTGTATGGTAAAGTGCACTTTTGATTTAAAAAACAAAAACAAAAAAAACAACTCCTTGATTTTCCCAGGTTTTTATAAACCCTGAAGGAATGGTACATTTCACAAGATATATCTTTCCCCCTCAGATAAATCTTTTCATATTAGGCATTTTAACATACACACACACACGCACGCACGCACGCACGCACGCACGCACGCGCGTGCGCGCGCGAAAGGAAGGAGAAGGGAGGCGGGGAGGGAGACAGAGACTGGGCATCCTTTATCTGAATGTTTGAAATTCAAATGCTCCAAAATCCAAAACTTCAAGTATCAACCTGAGCCCACAAGTGGAAAATTCCGCACCATGAAACATTGTTTTGTTCGCAAAGTTATTAAAAGCATCTCATAAAGCTACTTTCAGGCTTTATGTATAATGGCTATCTGATACACCAGTGAAGCATGTGTCTAGATTCGGGCCCCAGCCCTAAGACATCTTGTATGTATACACACATGTTCTGAAATGCAAAATAAACAAGCAAAAAGACCAAATCAGAAAACCTGCTTTCAGGCATGGATAAGGGAGATTTCTCTGTGTGTGTGTTACACAAGCATATAAAACATAAATAATTTAAAATAAACACAGGGATCTTTTATAAGGCAAACTCCGGAGCAACAACAAAAGGCCTGCGCAGCTTCTCACAGGCCTCTTCATGTATTAAGCGACGGAGCCCCACATCAGGACAGCGCGAACACTGGTCGTTTTCCCGGCCTGGCGACGCACCTCCGTCCTGAGCAGCAAGCTCACGAACTTCCAGGACAGCCGCTTAGGGTCAGGAAATTTCATGAGCCGTCCAGAAATCACCCTCAGGACTGCTGCCCTTCTAACATGTAACTACATGGGCAATGGTGTGTATGTGTGTCTAATGATCTTCATGTCCATCCGACTTGACTCCTTTAAATGGGGTCTAACTGGAATGAGTTTCTGGTAAAGAAGGCCCGGGGATATTAGAGCAGGGAAAGGTTGGCGGAGCCTGGCCCCTCCCCCATCACACGGAGCAGCGGGCCCATCTGGCCGGGGGCTTTGTGATGCAGATCCGGCCGGGGTGAGGAGGTTAGTGAGGAGCCCCAGCTCTGCAAAAGCACCGCAGAGCAGAGCTAATTGGAGGAAAACAGAGTTTGAGAGAAGCTGGAAACCCCGAGGAGGTCGGGCTAGTCTGGCGAGAAAGTTGCAGGCGATTAGAGATTTTTAGGCAGTCAAAAGAAACACCAGAAGCCACAAGAATGGCACAGGGCTATGGAAGCAGGGAGGAGCAGATTTCTCTGCTCATGCTGCGGTTCCCGGGTGAGAGGCCTCTCTGAGATCTTTGAGATTAGTCAGTCAAAATGTAAATAGCTTTTCAGTGATATCTGGCGATTCTTTCAACTCATCGCTGGACAGAGCGGGCTTTATCTGGGTCATACAACTGTTCCCAAGATTTCAGTGGCAGCAAAATCATTAACAAGAGTAGGATGAAAATGGATGGAGTCATTTTCAGCTCAAGCAATTCCCCAGGATAAGAACTGCCATTGAATTTTTAAAATGGAAAAGGATATCCAAAATATACTTTGTGGTAAAATAGCAGTTTCTGGACTTACGAGAAACATTCACATCACGAGAAACATTGACTTCCACCACAGATCTGAATGCAAGCTGCTGGGACTCCTCTATCGTTCCCTGTGACAAGTGTCTTCCCACAAGTTTCGTTTGCATAAAACCTTAATTATTTCCAGGTGATATGAATTGCCAAGCCCACCCCAGCCTGAAGTGTGTTCCAGCCGCCACGGAGGAGAGCTCTTCAGGGGTAACGTGTCTGGGGAAGCCAGGAAGCGCCCATTCCCCGATAGCTTATGGTGAACAGCGCAGTAAATAAGAACACACGCACTTCCACAACCCCACAGGGCTGAATGAGTTTATTTTGGTAACACATTCTGCTCCATTTGTTTGTAGAAGATGGTAGCTGTTCTGAATACTTCTCTTGGGGGAGAGGGGATGAGCATTCATTCATAAGGACATCTGAGCGATTCCATTAAATTCAAATCAAGCGTGCAGTCGCAGTTTTGAGGTGGGCTCTGCCCAGAGCCTGAGGATAGACAGCTGCGGAGATGTGAAGGGTCTTCACTATCAGCTATTTTTGTGTATATATGTGAAAGTAAGAGTTTTCACTTGGATTATTTCTCAATGTATACTTTATTCAATACAGCGCCAACTTTTAATGGCAAAAAACTGGTTCCTTTGAAACTCTAAATCCTAGGAAGAATTTTTTTCTCCCCAAAAGTAGGTAAACAGTCGGAAAAAGAAAGCTCAAATTTCTAGTAGCGTGGCAAGTTAAACTACAGAACTCACAGGTCTGCAGCTCTTACACTAAAAATGGAACATATGTTTAGAGAGAGTAAGAAACGGGGAACACAACCTGGACACCAAAGGGCGATGCACACTATAAAGCCAAACAAACCAAGGGTATCCATGAGGACTTTCAAGGCTAGTTATAGAAAAGAAGCCCAAATATTTTCCAAGGATGTTCTGACCACCATCTATTGGTAAGCTTTTCATTTTCTTTTTAATTCTGAGACAGTGTCTCACTAAGTTGTTGAGTGGTCCGGGATGGGCTCGAACTTTCGACCTGCTGGGAATACCGGCATGGACCGCCATGGTTCTATTCACCTGTAGATTAAGATACTTCCTTCTTGAAGCTGACCTTCCATTCTATTTCCTTAAAAAGGAAGGATATATATATATATATATATATATCCATATATGTATATGCTTATATGGCTTTCAATGATTTTAATCTGACATTTTTAACGTTTAGTGAAGCATGAAAGGTCTTCAGTTTTATACAAACAGGAGAAATTGGGAGGACAGCCACAGCATTTCAGCACATCTCTTCTATCGCCCCCTTGCAAGAGAGGAGAGCTACTCTCTGAGACGAGGCCTACAACCCAAGGCCTGGGTTAGGTGAAGCCCCGCAGATTTTCAGTGACAGTAAATGACCCAGAGTTTCTCTGGCTTAGTTAACACCTGATGCTGCACGCACAGTTCAAAGGAGGCTTTAGCTGACCACGTGAGTAGGTGACCTTGGCTCCCACTGTCCCGACAGAACCTGAAGGAAGGGCGTCTGGAGTCCGGAGGCTGTGGCGCCACGTGTGTGAGGTATTGTCAGACTGGAAGCACAAGAACGTCAGGCTCACTACTTTTTACATCCCTACCATGTCAGTTTCTTGAAACAGCCAATGTCACCCCCTGCGGCAACTGCTCCCTGTGCAACAAGTCAACTCACTGATTTCTGCCTTGAAATCCTCCCTGTGCTGAGACCTCCACATCTCTCTTAATTGGGAAGGGCCCAGGGGGATGCATTTGGATCTCCCGAGTGCTCCATGGTGGACGGGCTGTGGCTTCCTGCTCCCTTTCCTGCCCTGTCCAGGTGGCCACTTGACAGATGCATGTCTGGTCAACTCTTGTCTGAGGAGACAAATCGAATCTCCCAGACTCAACTTTCTACAAAAGGCTTAGTGTCGGGGCCGGGGAGTTAGCTCTGTGGTTCCGGCGCCTGTCTTGCAAGCGCAAGGGCCCGGGTTCGATTCCCCGGTAACCACATGCAATACTGGGTGTGGAGACCCACACCCAGCAGCAACCAGTACCACATACCACAGTGCCGGGCGTGGTGGCTCACGCCTGTAATCCCAGAACTCGGGAGGCAGAGGCAGGAGGATTGTGATGTGAGTTTGAGGCTGAGCTCAGGGCCAGCCTGAACCACAAAAGTGAGATCCTGTCTCAAAAAAACCTAAAAAAAAAAAAAAAAAAGGCTTAGTGTCCCTAAAATGAAGCTTATACATTTACTATATCATGTGACCAGTGAGTTTTTCCTCTGCTGGACACGAACTGTGTCCTTGGCCGAGCACTCTGCAGGCTACCGATGGCATATGATGGTGATGGTGGTGGTGGTGGTAGTGGCAGAGCACAGAAAAAATGAAGAAGTAGCTGGGCAAGGGGGGCACACCTGTCATTGGAGCTGACCTCGAGCTGGAGGCCAGCCTGGCTACATAGTAAGCTCAAGGCCAGTATGAACTACAAAAGCGAGACCCTGTTTCAAAAAAAAATTATGGGAAGGGAGGTGAACCCCTAATTGCGCTTCTCTGGAACCCCTGAACATCATCTAATGTTCTAAAAGTCATGTCTGAAAATCCTTTTTTCACATTCAGGTTGAATGAAAGGAAACATTACTGGTTTTTGTGATATAAGATAGAAGCAGAATCGCTTCCATATCCCAAGGGATTCTAGAGAGGAGTGACTCTGCCTGTGTCACATCCTGTGCCTGTGTGTGGTCGAACCCTGCACACTGTGGAGCATCACAGTGAATATCGCTCCTTAGGTCCCAGCCAACATCACACAAATCTGCCTCAAGAAGGTTAAAAAAGAAGTCAGGCCAGGGATTTGCCTCAGTGGTTCCAGTGCCTATCTTACAAGCACATGGTCTGGAGTTTGATTCCTGGTAACCACCCCAACAATAGCACCACATACCACAATGCTGAGTGGTGGCTCAAACCTGTAATCCCAGCACTCAGGAGGCAGAGGCAGAGGGATTGTGGTGAGTTCCAGGCTGGCCTGGCCTACATAGTGAGTTCAGGGCCAGCTTGAACTACAAAGAGAGAACCTATTAAAAAAAAAAAAAAACAGGCAGAAAATAGTGTGGCCATTAGCATAGTTTTGACCCTGATAATCTTTCACTCTATCCACATAAGTCATCACTTAGTCCCGTGTTGTTAAGCCTCAGCAGATGCTGTCGCTCCAGAACACAAAGACCTCAAGTCCTACAAACCCTGGAGGAGGAGTTTCTGTCAGAACCAGCTCCCACCTGCAGCTCCCACCCGTCCCGAGAGAGCTCGGTCAGAGTGCTCCTTCACCGTCCTCCGCTCCACTCACAGTCCACACTGGTACCCTGACCACACTGTCACCTGTGCGGGCACTGGACCAGCCTCTAACTGGCTCTTGTTTCCATTCCTACAGTTTATCTCCCACCCAGAAGCCAGACTAATCTCCTTTTTAAAGTTTTATGTTATTTCTGATGGACATAATTAAACACAGCAGGGCACTGTGTGATATTTTGATACATGTACACATTGGGTAATAGTCACATCAGGATATTTAGCATTTCCACCACCTTAAACTCAATGGGGGGGTGGTGAGAACATTCAAAGCTCTCTTTTCTATTTTGAAATATACACAACCTGACAGTTAGCTACAGTCGCCCTGCCAGGCACTAGAATGCCACATCTTATTTTATTGTCTGACTACAATGGTGCACCTGTAGACCAACTTCCTCCCATGCAGAGGAATCCTTTAAATCGAAAGTCCAAGCCAGACTTCACTTAAAAACCTTTACTGACTGCTTCTTTTTCATGTAGATAGAATCCAAGTCTCATGGGCCCAGCTGCCTCCTTGGATTTATTACGGATTTCTCCCCAGGCACAAGGGCCTCCAGCTTTCTCCTGGCATGTACCAGCCATCTCCTCCTCAGAATCCAGCCCTCTTGCTCCTTTGCCTGAAACACTGTCTCTGGGTATTCATGGCTGATCCTTCCCTTCAGGTCTCTGCCAAGGTCAGCTCCTCAGATAGACGTTCTCTGACCAGTGAGTCTAAAATAGCCAGCCCATTACCCTCTGCTCCCCTTCTATTTTCATCCCTTTTGTCCCCGTCCCTGTCTGATCACACACGTCTGTCTCCATTAAGTTTCCCGTGCTTACCCCTCAGCATGGAAGTAAAAATAGGGGCAGTCATTGTCCTACTATATGTCACATCCCCTAGGAAAACCCAGCTTATGGTATTTGTACAATACGTATTCCCCTGAAGGAATCATTGTGGTTTTCAGAGTCCCACTGTACTAAATGCATACTGGTTTTCTTTGAACACTTGGCAATTTAACAGCTGTGTTGAGAGAAAGCAGACAAGCCACTCTCAAGACTCAAAATCTCAAACACTTGTAAAAAAAAAGGAGTTTCTTGAATGAAAGAAGGTGATTAGAACTAAAAGATTAATGAAAAGTATTGTGTTACAACAGCTGACACAAAAAATACAAAAACACTTGGCTCAACATTAACACAATTTTACTCCATACATAATTTGGCGATTTCTTCTATGATTACAGATCAAAATCAACAGTGACATTTACACAGTGAAGTGAGGATATCTGTAGCGGGAAGGGAACTTAAGTGCAATTTAGCTTGTCTCGAAAATAGCTTTCAAAATGAAAATAAATGGTCTAAATAGAGATTTGTACCTGTGTGGCTTTGCTTTGCAACTGAAAGAAATTTCCTAGCTCCACAAATGTGCTACTTTAATACTGTGATTTTTAAAAAAACTTCTCCCTTAATCTTGTATTTTCCATTTTAACAGCCATCCACATAAGCTTTTGAAAAGAAATTTTAAATAAAACTTTAAATATCCATACCCACTATAACTTCAAACACGGACTACCAAGAAACTTTATGCCCCCTCACAGCCTTTGCCCTTCACCACCAGTCCCTTGCCCAGCTGTCTTTCCATTTCAAATGTTATCAGGCAAAATTTTAAAGCTGACAAGGTTGGCATGGTGGCACATGGCTGTAACCCCAGGTACTTGGGGGATAGAAACAGAAGAATCACAAGTTTGAGGTCAGCATGAGTAACCTAGTAAGACTCCACCTCAAATTAAACTACACAAAGGTCTGGAGGTATAACTTTGCAGTAGAGAGCTTACTTAGATGCATAAGGTGTTATCCTATGCAAAGGATTTCAATCCCCAGTATGAAAAAAATCTGTCAAAGACCATTTTTATTCATGGTGTAAGCATTCGTTATATATTAGCAGAATATTATATATACATGTATGCATGTATAATACTTTATATCTGTAGTCATGGAGCTTTTACCTCTCTTATCTTTTAGGATTGGCTTTCCAGAAGTTTTGATACTCTCTTGTCTGCCTCAACCAACACAGTATAGCTATATCACATGAATAAACAATATTGTGGGACTATTCACAATTGTAGAGATATGACTCAGCCTAGGTGCCTGTTAAAAGATAAATGGATAAAGAAAATATGGTATAAAGACATGATGGAGCTTTAAGGAACCATGAAATCATCTCATTTGCAGGAAAATGGACAGAACTGGAGGATATCATATTAAATAAAACAAGCAGAAGGGGAACTGTAGGGAATGGGGAAGAGACTTCAATGGGGACGAAAGAAGAGAGCAGCGAGGAGGATGAGCACGACTGACACGTGCATTATGGATCAATCTCATTAATTTGTTGAATTCATACATATTAATAAGTTGAAAAGTTAATACGAGTATTCCGAGAGCAACCAGATTGTAGTATAAGTAATTCTTGAGAAATTCAGCAACATGGGAAATTAAATCTTCTTAAATTTAGATTTGTCTTCTATCGCACATTTCAACATGTCTTTCAAACAACAGAACCAATCTACCTCACGCCTTCTAACACAAAGTTTAAAAGAGTAAGTTTTAATCTCACCGCCTAGTAGATACAGACCAACTCAGGTATCACTGGATGAAAGATAAAGAGAAAAACAGTCATCAAAGTGAAGTGGGGATAGGATCCAGCACATAGCATACATTAGAAGCTAAAGAAGATATTGGTGATACTTTTAAAAAATTATAATGAAAAAGTAATATTGCAAAGCAATAAGAGCCTTGGTCAACTTTGAACCATAAAGCTGTTAATAGCTGAAAACTACTATCACCATTTTTCTGAAACTATTCCTCAAAACAATATTCTATGTAACTTTTTCAGGGTTTTCCTGACCAGTGGGCCACCGAGACCACCTTGGTCAGTGAGCTGTCCACAGCCTGAGAGAAGGTACAGGTGAATCTTTTTTTCCTGAGGAGTGCAAGGCCTCACACATACTAAGCAAGTGCTCTAATACCGAGCTACATCCCATGCCCCTAACCGAACTTGTGAACATTAGCACTCAAGATTCCCATGAGCACCACCTCGTTCAGTTTTCGCTCCCAGACAAAGAGACTGCACCTGGCAGTGGTCACATGAAGCACCGTGACTTGGTGGAACATCCAAATGCAGCCCTCCAACGAAGCAGAGAATGCTTCGTTGAGAATGCTAGAGAATCTCAGAGAATGCTCAGAGAATTCTCAGAGAATGCTAAGAGCAGGGCTCTTTAGGCTATAGCTTTCTGTTTTGATGCTGCTTTTAATGAAACTCACAATACCTACCCACAGAACTCCAAAAGAGCAGTTACTCCTGCAAAGACAAGCTCATAGGAAAACACTATGAAACTGGAAGTCAGGTCCCAGGGGACAAGCCTATCAAGTTACTAACTTGTCAGCACCCCACATTATGCTTCTTTCTCCTCTTCCTCAAAAGCCTGTGGTGGGAAATGAAGCACAACGTGTTCTCAGATCTTCAGCTCCCTACAGTGTACAGTTTTGAAAATGGGCAAAATGGAACCATACTATTCAAACAATGTAAAGCCAGCTTTTTCTACAGAACCCTGAAGAAACAGGGCTACTGTCATCCTATGATTTCTGGAACTGAGGAGCGCTCGGAAAGGCAGGGATCAGGGGAAACACTTGGTTACTGCCAAAACAAAAGGAAGTCCCAGGCACACTAGAATCCTCATGTGTGAAGTTAAAATAGCATTGCAGGAGAATTATGAAGTGATGAATATTAAAATAGCACGCAGCACATAAGGACATCCCAGGCCTTATGCTTTGCAGAAGTTTCCCTAGTCATTTTCTCACAAATAGTGCACATTCATCTTTATAAGAGTAAAATTCATTGTCATATTCTCAAAAGAAATGTATGAAATCGGGGCCCAGGATTTAGCTCAGTAGTTCTGGAGCCTACCTTGTAAGCACAAGTCCCCAGTTCAGTCCCTGGTACAAGATTTGCCATAAATTAGAGGCAGCCTGGGCTACATTGTGAGTTCAAGGTCAGCCTGAACTACATTCGGACACCCTGTCCTCAAAAACTAAACAAAACAGAACGCATCCTCTAGAAAAGGAGATGTAGGACATTTGGAAAACATAAGCACAAAGATCCCTAGGAAAGAGTACCACACCCACAGATTATCATCACTAACCATTTCAGATAAATACCGACTTCGGTTTCCCTTCATGCATATATCCACTGAAAATATAGTCTCATTCTATTTTGTTTTGGTTTTTTGAGACCAAAGGGTCTTGCTTTGTAGTTCAGGCTTGCCTTGAACTCACGATGTAGCCTGAGCGGGTCTCCAAACTGTGGTGCCCTCCTGCCTCCCTCCTCAGGGCTGTGGTCATTGCTGTGTGCCATGATGCCTGCCTGTGTTCTCATGTTACTAAATAGAATATGTACATATATGAGTTTTTTTTTGAGACAGGGTCTCGCTTTGTGGCTCAGGCTGGCCCTCAGCTCAGCCTCAAACTCACATCACAATCCTCCTGCCTCTGCCTCTCGAGTGCTGAGATTACAGGCGTGAGCCACCACGCCCGGCACTGTGGTATGTGGTACTGGTTGCTGCTGGGTGTGGGTCTTCACACCCAGTATTGTTATGTGGTTACCGGGAATCGAACCCAGGTCCTTGCACTTGCAAGACAGGCGCTGGAACCACTGAGCTAACTCCCCGGCCCCATATATGAGTTTTATAACCATCTTTCTCACTCATTTAACAGTAAAGCAATGAAAAAAACGAGAAAGCCTTTAAAAATAAAACTTCAATGCCAGTAAACTTTGTGGTCTTCATCTTAAAAGTCTAGAGAGTTTTTAATTAATCATTCACTTTAACTTCTTCTCCATTAGTTATCAGGTGCAGGTAGATTTCCATTTGGGCTAAGGGACTCCAGGGTTCGAGAGGGTCAAACATTCAAAACATGGTGTCTCTAAAACACTTTTGTGGGGTCACATTCCCTACTTCCTAGCAGCACGAGTTGGCTCAGAAGGGAGGTCACAATGTCAAGGGTACTGTTCATGGAAAGCACAGTGTGTAACATCTGTGGACTTCTTCAGACCCGGAATGTCCCTGGCACTTGGTCATTCATGGCAGTATGACAGCACTGTGAGGCCCAGGCTGGAGGAACAAGGCAATCCGCCCCACGGTACGGGCCAGGGCCAAAAGCCTCATATACAACAGGACTCAAAAATCAGTGTTTGAGGAACCAACAGCCCAGCAGAGAACTGAAGCAGTAGGTGATCCGAGCTCTGTCCTTCCATTAGATTAGAAGCTCCTCGAATGGAACAATTGTGTCTCATGTATTTTACTAGTCTCTTAACATAACTACGAGAGAGGTTTCTTTGCTCTGGTTTCCTAAGCACACATGGTTCCCTGTTTTCATTTGGGAATTAAGACTGAATTCCTGATCAAACCTACAAGGCACGACCGGTGTAAACCTAGCAAGTCACTTAACTTTTCACAGCCTCCTCTCCCTCATCTACAAACGTGCATACCAATGTCCAGCAAACAATCCTAAGTCCTAACTTCGATTCACTAAGCATTGAGCAGCCATATGTTCAGAACCCTGTCAGGCACTGGTGATATGTAAGTGAATTATCCATCTTATCTACAAGGACCTCATGATCAGTGGTCATAAACTAAGGATTATTCACTGAATTGTGGTGAGATTTTCTCCAAACAGCAAAAGTCTTGTTTTTTCCTCATTTCATTTTCTTTTCTCCCTGTCCCTATGGCAGGCCTCCACTGGTTTCCTACTGCTCTCATGCAGTAGGTTTTTTCTCATGCACTAGTCAGTTCAGCTCCTCGTAACCTTTGCGGCTTACAAATAATGTGAATTTATTTCTGCACTTATTATTTCAGTCGGAGAGGCTAGAAAGGCTGAGGTGGCAGAAAACACGCTTTCACAGTGTCCTCTCAGGGTGGAAAGGACAAGGCCAAGTCTCTAAGGACCCTTTTAAGGTTGCTAACCCATGCACGAGAGGAGACCTCTCAGGATCTGCTCATCTCCCCAAAGATCTCACTTTCTACCACTACCACATTGAGGGATAGAATTGCAACAGATGAACTCTGAAGGGAGACAAACACTCAGACCACAGCACTGGTGGACATCTAGTGCCAAGGGACACACAATGTCGCACTTTGCTACATGTTCTCAAATCTCAGTTTCTTGCTGAATAATTTCTTCCACATAAACACTGTTCTTTTTTTATTTTTCCCAGAACAGGTTTTTTCTGAGAACAGGTTGCCTAATTTGGTATATTTTAATCCGTCCCCAACAAATGCACAGCTCCTGTTCAAGAACACAGCCGTGGAAGCTTTCTAACTTTGTAACTGGCCAGTCACTAACCCCGCACAAGCTCAGCGCCTCGGGAACACTTCACTGGAAAAAACAACTTTGCTCACTGTTTCCAATGCCACTGTCAGGAACACAATTAATTGTGATGCCAACTTTTAATCACAAACTGCTCAACTGAAAACCGTTCACAGCTGACGAGTGCTGACGGGAAGGTGGGTAGGTAATGGCAGACCCTCCTCCTGCTGCCCCACGGAGAAGAGTGTGGCATGGACACCTCACACCGCATCGCAGTGCTCCCCTCAAAAATGTGTTTTAAAAATCAGGTTTTACTGCAGCACAAGACCTACTTGGCTCTCGAGGGACCATCCATGAATATCTACATAAGACATGATATATCAAATATTATTACTTTAGGATATCAACATGCAATAATGAATGTGCAATACTAAATAACAGCTGTGTGTAATTCCACAAGGGTTGAACGTCGCACTATCACACCCTGTCTCTTCTGTTTCTATCACGCTTTAATAATGATACAGCTCAACACACACGCAAGGCTCTGTGATGGGCCCACGATAAATGCTGACCAGCTGAGGCCGGCTGCCTGAGCAATCAGCTTCAGATCTTCCATGGGATTTGCCTAGAGTCTTCCTAATGTTCAGCCAATGTTCACATCTCTCATTTGATTCTTGATCTGTCTCTGTAAACTTTTCAGTATTGTAGAGAAAAATTTTACAATGTGAAATCTCCAAATATGTAAGACTTCTTCTTCCTTAACGAGAGGTTTGGTAGTTAGATCTCCACGGATTTGGTCAAGCACCCCAGGCTTCCCTTGGTTCTTCATCTTTTAGGACTCCTAAGAGACTCTAACCAAGCTCTCTATGGTCTTCCACGTCCGGCAAGAAGAGACCCTTCCGCATCACCTCTGTAGGCGCCTGACACTTTGTGTTAAGATACCACCTGAGGTCCCTTTATCAGTTCCTTGCAGGCAAAGACCTGGGCATCTAGCATGGTGCCCGAGGCACACAAGGTAGTCAGCTAGTGTTTCACAGATTGAAATGAAATGCTGAGTTTTAAATCCAACCAGCAGGCACTGATCAGACTGCATCTGTCTACCTGGGCAAACATATCTATCAATTGGATCCCTGTCTCCCTGAGGCTATTTCTAGTGATGGAGCCCTCTCCTAGGGAGAGATCTCAAACTACACTGAACACATAAGCAAATCCCTCCTGGAAATGGAAACATTTAAATAATATTTATCAAAATAAACAGCTGCACTGAATGATAAATGCTAACTATGAAAGTTTCAAGTCATAGAGAATTATACCAAGAAGACATTGAAAATCACCCAAACCTCCACCACAGACAGACTGCCACTGCTCACATTTTGGTGGACTGCCTTCCAAACATTTCTTTTATGCACTCACACAGAATTGGATATAATTTAAACAAATAAGATTACAAATAAGACACACTTAGTCAAATCCTTTTACTTTGCTCACTGACTACAATGCTGGAGCTTCTTTCCATTTCCGTGGAGTGCCTCATTCGCTAATGGCTCTACCTCAGGGACCTCTCAGCATGAGGAAGACCCCCAGGAACAGGTGTGCATCACTCAGACTGTCCAATCATCTCCTATCAGAAATTCTCAGAGTGGTACTGCTGGGGCAAAAGGCATGCTCATTTAAATGTGTGCTATCCATTCTCTTTCGTGCCCAAGGACAGTTGCTCTGTCTTGATATTTCCCAGTTATAACATGAGTCACATGCTGGTTCTTGCCTAATCTGAGGGGTGAAAACTATTTGGTTTTGCTTTGTTATTTTTGTGTGTCTACATGGGAGGGGTGGGTTTTGGTAAGTTTTACTTTATTACTGAGAACTTGATTGCTTTCCCTATATTTATTGGCTTTCTGTATGCTTTGTTTTTTAAGTTGCTTTTTCACATAATTTGTCTGTTTTTTAATTAGAGCATTCTCTCACTATAGATTTAAAAGGCTCTTTTCATATTACTCACATTTATCTTATTTATGTGTAAATACTGTCTTCAGTTTGACATTTGTCTTTTAACTTAATTTATAGTGGTCTATCTAGTTTTTGCTACACAGAGATTTTAGGTTTTTATGTATTTTTAAATGATTTATCAATCACTTTCATGGCATTAAATTTTGTGGCATTATGCTGATGATATTTTGTAAAGTAAAATAATAAAACTAGCCTATATTTTTCTAGTACTTCCATGGTTTCATATTCTATAGTTAAATTTTTAGAATACTCTGAAAAAAATATCTAGTATGAAAGGATAAACTAAGGAATTCAATTTTAATATGATAAACTACAGACTATTTTTAAAGAGTAAGATGTGAACTGAAATTTGTCTAATTTGTACATCTTTTTTTTTTTTTTTTTGAGACAGGGTCTCACTTTGTAGTTTAGGCTGGCCCTGAGCTCAGCCTCCAACTCACAGCACAGCAATCCTCCTGCCTCTGGCTCCCAAATGCTGGGATTACAGGCGTGAGCCACCACGCCCGGCACCGTGGTATGTGGTACTGATTGCTGCTGGGTGTGAGTCTCTACACCCAGTACTGTATGTGGTTAACCAGGGATCGAACCCGGGTCCTTGCACTTGCGAGACAGGAGCTGGAAACACTGAGTTAAACCCCCGGCCCAATTTGTACATCTTTTATCTCAGTTAGAGAGACATGTGTCTAATTAGTCTCAGGTCAGTAGTGTCTCCGGCTCTTGACCTCTCTGTGTGGTGGTTCATGAAGGAATGCAGTAGTTCCTTGTCTCAGACCTCCCCCCTCACACATATACACACTAGCAAATCCCACACTCATGCATATGCACACATACATATATACTTACACATGTATCAATTTATATTTGATAAATAAAAATATATCTGTTAACTTCTGTGGGGGAAATTTCAAAATCCCACACTTTCATAGAAATATAGCATAATATTATATCATTAATGTAATATATATTGTATACTAAATTATTATCTTTTGGTCCTTCCACCTTGGAATTGGGGATTGAATCCATGCCTTCATACTGAATTACTACACCCCTAGCCTTTTTCTTTTCACTTTTTATTTTTGAGACAAGGTGTCATAAGTCAAGAAGTTAAACAGGTTGGGCTCAAACCTGCAATCCTCCTGCCTCAGCCTCCTAGAATTCTGGGAGTACAGGCATACAGTGCCACACCTGTCTCCTTTGGTCTTTCTTAAAGACCTACTTTAGATAGAATAGATGCTTGTTTAGGTCAAAAGAGAGAAAGAATCAAGCATAGTAACACAAACATTTTAAAATTAAAAATAAAAAGACAGAGGTTATATAGACAATTCTCGGTAGTGTTCAGAGAATTATACATCTGTAGGAAACTGCACTGTGCCCCCATCTAATCTGGAAAGACCATCTTCTGTTCTCACAAGTTGCAGCAGCCACAGGTCCGAGGCTTGAGCACGTGGAAGGAGGTGCTAACATAACCGACACCGACTCCCGGCTCCTGTGTTGCCAGTTGTGGTCTGAGCCTCACAGTGACTGCACGAAGGTGGCAGTAACTGCACACATGTGGCAGGTACTAGTGGTCTTCACACTGTACAGCGGGGAAAATGAGGCAATGAAACAGGAGCCAATGAGCCAGCTCGGAAATCAATGTGCCAGATCTCAGGCCTGCGCAGTTACCATGACGCTGGGTTTTAGGTCCACTGAAAATAGCCCTTGTTTCCACAATCGAGTCTCCAGACATCCTCACTGAAAGGCAGAGGCTGAGCTTAAGCAGCCAGTGAATGATCTGGGGATGGACTGGTTTGATGTAATCTCTCCCTGAGCCGGGAGTCACCAGTCATACACATAAGTCCATGTGAATGCATGCATATGCACGAGTGTGGGATTTGCTAGTGTGTGTATGTCTGAGGGAGGGTGTCTGACTCAATCCTGGCCCCATCCAGCTCTTCAGTAAGGGAACTGGGGTGGTTCTCAGCTCCGTTTACTCTCTCACAAGGAGGATAATGATAACTGAATTTGAGAGCCCAATAAACTGTAAAGAATGAGTCCAACAGTGGTGCTTTTGATGCCAGGTAACAATGTAGGGGTGAAAGACACGGCCACACGCAGGTCTGGGTGCAGAAGATGACAGCTGTGTTGGCCTCTCCGGAGGACGGGCAGGGCTCACACGAGGCCAAGTGCCAGATGGGGGCTGTCAGGCTGGTGCTTGGGGCAGATCCTTCCCGCCTTCCCAGCGAGGATTCCAGGAAGAAGCGGTGTTTGGAATTCTGAATTCTGTGATGTCACTCAGGAGAAAATAACTCTGGGGAGAATCGCTACAGATAAAAAAGCCCTCTCACTTCCACTCACGCTGGTGAGTCAGCTGGAGAACATGCCCAGCATGCAGCGGGCCATGCAGGCAGCCCTGTCTCCTGAGCCTTGCTGAGCTACGGCAGAAGTTCGGGGAGCACTAGTAGCTCCTTTGCAGCCATCTCTGGGGCCGAGTTCACTGTCACTACCTGTCTGAGGCTCCAGGCAGAAACAAGAGACATCTGCAGAGGCCAGGGAGCCATCGAGGTGAACTCTGAATGACGTCATGGTCCAGCAAACCTGACCCCGCAGTGGGTGCTGACAGCTCCAGGTCCCTCAGCTCGTAATCAGGACGCTCGGCAACAGCCTGTGCCGATTCTCCAGACATCTCCATACCCAACACTGAAAGAACAGGCTCATGGTACTGGTTGTGGAATGAAGGAAAACGAGCACTTCGATCTTTCCCCCTTTTAAGTAAAAGTGTAAAATCATTTCCTGACTTTTGTCATAAGAAAATGTTTCCAAGTTGAAATTTTAACTAGCTCTACCTTACCCAGACCAAGATTGAAAGAAGTAGCATTTGCATGCTGTATATTTTGTAATAGCAGAGGGGGCACAAGTGCAGAGGCTCAGACACATCTACTCAGAGTTACAACCGCTGCCTGGTATCCAAGTGTGCACCACGCACTGCCCTGAGAGCTCTCCAGTGTTGAGCAGTTGTCCCCGCCAGTGTTGACCAGTTGTCCCTGCACATGACTCCATATGGTAGACAACATTATCATTTCCATATTACAGACACGGGAACAGGGAGGACTAAGTTGCTCGTCAGAGACATCACAAGTAGCAGTGAAGCTGGAATTGATACTTGACTGGAACCACAGAACTCACAGTTCTTCATTACATGCGCCTGGACACATTGCCTGTCCCATCTCTGCTGTCGAGTAAGCCCCCAGGAAAATGGCCCAAAAGCCTCCCCAGAAAAGAAGAGAAGACAAGAGAAGAAGGGGGCAGAGGTAAGGGTGAGGGAAGGACAGGAAAAGAGAGAAGGGAGGGCAGGGGAGGGGAGAGGAGGAGAAAGGCACGCATTTTGAGTACTTTATCTGTGTCAGTCCCTGAAATAGTTAAGTACCTTTATTTAGGAAACACACAGGTCGATCTCTTGGCTGAGGTGGACCAACCTCCGTGATTTCATGACCTGATGTGCACTGCTAGCCCTTAAGGTCTTTCTGAAGCTCAGCTTAATATCTCAGTCTTCTATGCCCATATCAGGCCCACGTTCCCTACTTATTCTGATCTAAACATGTTCTCCTCTTAGGACTGTCATCTGGCCCCATCACAAACCCACCAAACGCTTCTGACTCTGAGTTTCTTACCCTACCATAAGACGCCCTGAGCACAAGAAGAGGGAAAGATTTCCTTCCTGACCTTGGGGAAATCACAACTTCAGGATCAATCGGAGGGTCCTTACTCAGCAAAATAGTTGCATTAGAGGCAGTTAAAGACAGTCCATAGCACAGGAGAAGCAAGTCCAAGAGCGCTGCTTCTTCTCGTGGGTCAAACCATCTCCCAGTCCCCACAACTCTGTCCCTGGTGAGCCCCTCACCCCTAAAATAGTCCCCGGCCGACACACAGCGCTGACCTCCCACCTACGCAGAGTCAGAGGAAATGGGTCTGCTGCCATGCTGTGATGCCCTCTCTCAGCCTGAGTAACAAGCAAACTCTGTGATGGAAACGAGAAGAAAATTCCGATACCACCATCAACACCACCGCTCTGTGTCTACAAACAGCGTGCTGCAAGAGCAATATAATGTGAGCGATGTGTGTGCTACTCTTATCACTTCTGATTTATATTAAAAAGCAAGTGAAAGTAATATTAATAATACGTTTCACTTGACCTGTTGTCCCCAAATTGTCCTTTTAACATATGAGTAATAAAATTATTAATGAATTGTTTTACGTTCTTTTTTCCATATTAAATCTTCATTAAGTTTGGAATCAAAAAGTACTTTTTACACTTATGGCATATCTCAGTTCATATTTCACATGCTTGGGTTTTGTATTACCCAGCACAGACAGCTATTCCCTCTGTGACTGTCTTCTAAGCATAGGTATCTTTAATTAATCTTTAGAGATTAGAAATTATTAGGGGAATGGACAATATATCATTACCTTATCTCCAATAGCTTTTAATTTCCAAATATATCTTTATTTATTTTCTCATTTAACTCTTACTAGAACCCTGTGTAATTGGACCCTGGAGCATTTTCCATGGGTAGCAGACTGACATAACACACACACACACACACACACACACACACACATATGCACACACGCGTGCACACACACACACACACACGCACACACACAAACACACCACACTCCTTTTGAATGTTCTCAGTTTCTGTCCAGCAAAGGATCAGAATTTAACTGAGGCCCCGCAGAGAGTAAAGCCAAGTTCCTGCTTGCTTTCTTGCCACTCAGTCTTACACCATCATTCCAGGGGAATTTGCTGTAATCATGTACACACCTCCATTCCAAGGGGTGTTGTTAAGCATCACACTCTCCCTGGCTGTACTCTGAATTCACAAGCAATCAAGGGGCAGAAGACAAAAAACGCTGCAAAGGTGGGTGTGAGCCATCTTCAGATATTCTGCATATTTGATTAAAGATTTGGTATTTTCTTGGTGAAGAACTAAGGCACAAACACAAAGTTCTGGAGCAAAAGTTTTAAAATCAGTGGAGGAACACATTAGAAAAATTCATCTGAGAATGGTACCAAAGTGGAATTTGGAAAACAAATAAGTAAATAAAGAAGTCTGTGGGTTGGAGAAGTAACATTGGGAGGAGAGCATGAAATGAGGGCACCACACTTGTCTGGATGACGGGCCTGACGACCCGCACCACAGGAGCCGGAGAGTGGTACAAGGAGGAGTTGTAGGATCAGAAGGGCTTGGAAGCAGCTGTAAAGCCAAAAGTACCTGAAGTTTAAAACATACATTATGAGAAGCACAAAAACAGAAAACGTGCAAATAGAAAAGTCAATATACCTGCATCAGTTTCTCGCCTTTGGGGTAGACTGAAGAGAAGATAATGATCTCAAGTTTTGACACATTAATTTCCCTAATAAGGCCCCATTCTGTTCTATGCACCTACTTAATAATCTAAGGGAAGGACTGCTGAAAGAAATCCTATAGGCACATGGTTTTCCTTAGAACTTGCTTAACTAGTTCATGATAACCTGAATTTGTTGACCATTTATTTTTTGCAAGCTGTTCTTGGCTATGTGTTATGTTGTCCTTTGCACGACCTCCCATGGATCTGTTGAGCACTGTTCACATTTGCTCTCACTATGGAGGGGAGAAACATTCTAACATGCAGATGAAGCTCCTAGTCTGGATCTGCCTTCCTAAAAGCTACCTCAGGCAGAACTTTAAATCTGAAAATTTTATACTTCAACATTAAAAGAGAAAGAAAATGTGCATGTGAATATCAGTGATAAAGTTCCTCAGCAATGACCTCCTATATTCCTTCAAATCTCAGAGTTGAGATGCCCATTTATCACTTGATCATGGAGGCTGAAATGTCCTACAGAGGTTCTGTGACACACATTCGGAGATTTAGGATGGTTGGTCTCTACGTAGCCCTGACAACATGGGGACCAAAGTGTTTCACAGAAACAAAAATTACTATTTGTATAAAGATATTAGGTACCAAAGTACTCCAGCGTGTCTTCAGAAAGCATGAAATTAACACCTTTAGGAAAGGAATTGAATGTGTGTGCATATATTTACGCTCAGAGATACAAACTTCAGCGCTTTCCCATGTATGCCAACCTTCATGGATTCTGTCAAGTCTTCAACTATAGGTTACAACAACATTTTCAAAATATTTTAAAAACATGTAGCTTTTGGAAATTCATGCAGGTTAGATACAACCCAACCATGGAGCTGAAATCACCTTTCCCACTGGCTGTGGAAAGGAGTCTCCAAAGATGGCTTCCAACGTGTCTTCCGCTCACTCGAGACACAAATCCAGAGGAGTGCCTCTGTGCTCCCCATACTCCGGGATTCTCTGCAAGACCAGCTGTGTTTTGATCAACAGAATGCAGCAAAAGTGGCATTCCTGGACCCTGCTGCCCAGATCCTAAGAAGCTGGACAGCTTCTACTTCCCTCTTTGACTATGTTATGGTTTCCATCTAGTTGTTCACCCGAGTCACATGCTCCAACACAGGGCTTTATGAAGGTGACTGGATCACGGGGACCTACTGCTTCAAGCCACTAAGTTTGAGGTCTTTTACTATGCAATTACAGATCCCCGAAATAATAGCTGACAAAAGATATCAAATGCTATAAAATGAGCCAGACTGATCATTCATCTGCTACCACTGTATGATCATCTTAGGGTTCAGTGAATTCCTCTTTGTAAATTAAGCAGAGTAACACAGACAGGCCCTCAGGAACATGGAGATACTAGCATTTATTTTGCCACTGAATTCTTGCAGTTCTGCCTGCAGAGTACAGGAGCACTAGAAAGAGGACCTCCCTTGACTGGTGAACTTCTGCCCACCCTTGTACTGTTGCTTTACTGAACACAATACCACAAACTTGAAAAGTCCATGCTAGAAAGTCTAACAAGATAATGGAATAAATATTGTTTCAGTGAGTACTGGAGTGATAAACAAAATTTAGCAGAGACCTTAACTGTACTTTATGGGTAGAGGCTCATGGACTGGGTAGGCTTGGGGGACAATGATTAGCCTCATTTATCAACTCTCCTTACATTTATACTCTTACAATGAATTTCCTGTGTTCAGAGTACATTTTTCTGCCTCTTGATCTTGGTGTTGTTCGTAGATCTGCTTTAGCTTGTGAAAAATGGGTGGCTGTCACGGCGTGCCACCTCTCCCTGAAGAGGTGCCATGTGTGTGGTTTGCACTCTGGCCTTTCTGTGAAATCGCCTGGCTGATTCACCAAGCCATGATCAAGAATAAAATGCTTACTGCTGAACGTCACTGAGATCGTGAGATTGTCTAATACCTACAACACTGACTGGTCCAAGGTTCCTTTAGCAGAGGTTAACATCTGCAGAAACACAATAGAGGCTTCCTGGCTAGATAAATTGTAATTCAATTCGGAAATGAATGGTTTGGTGGTCTCATTGCTAATCAGAATATTAATACAAAACTCTTTATTAGTATGAAAACATTAGTATAAAACTCTTAATTGGATATCACTGAATCTTGCCCTTAAGTCTAAGATTATTTTTCTAAAGATTATAATTTGGTATTCAAAGTTCTCTAATATAATCCTAACTTAGTTTTCTTCCATTTATATTTCACTCAAACTAGATTAGTTATAATCCTTGAACATGTGTCGCCTTTCCTTATCTAGTTCCTTCTTACATCTTTCGTCCAACAAGTTTAGGTTCTTCCAGCCCTGTAATGCCAAGTCATAATGTCGTTTCTATAAGAAATCTGCTCAAATTCTGCTTTTTAAGTTAGACTGCCGACCTGCTGACTCTTATCATGATGTATGCTTCTTCCTCTTCTGCTCTTTGGCTTACTCTTTACCTTATCTTCTTATAAAGTCCTAGACAGCAAGTACCTCTGTGATCACCACAGCAGCAGAAGCCCTTACACACAGCACTCAGCATTAGATCAGGAGTGACCAGCCCGGCACTGCAGTGTACAATGTAATCCCAGCACTTCAAGAGGCTGAGGTAAGAAGACTACAAGTTCGAGCCAGCCTGGCCATGGACAAGGCTTGGTGGAATCAGACATGCAGAAGCTGTCCCTTGGTGACCAGGCAACTTTGAGCCCACTAGTCTCTGTGCTCAGTCTCCTCACACACAGAATCAAGGTGATACACATTTCACAGAATTACTGTAAAAGTTCAGGAGGAAAATGAATGGAAAAGCCACCTGGTGTCTGACATATGGTGGCTGCTCCAGACTCAGAAGCTCCGTAATGAAAATGATAACATCATAGAACATCACAGAGAAGCTAATTTAAGCAAATTCTTCACTTTAGATTATTTTCTCTAAAAAGTAAAGCATTTGAAAGGGACAATAAGGATGGTAGTTCTGGGCTGAGGAGTTGGCTCAGTGGTTCTGGCACCTGTCTTGCAAGCACAAGGACCCGGGTTCGATCCCCAGTTACCACATACCATACTGGGTGTGGAGATTCATGCCCAGCAGCAACCAGTACCACATACCACATACCACAGTGCCAGGCATGGTGGCTCACGCCTGTAATCCCAGCACTCAGTAGGCAGAGGCAGGAGGATTGCTGTGATGTGAGTTGGAGGCTGAGCTCAGGGCCAGCCTGAACTACAAAGCGAGACCCTGTCTCAAAAAAAAAGGATTGTAGTTCTAATTAGCTGTTTTCCCAGATACTCTAGTGTCAATAATCTGGATTTCTCATTTGATTAAGACACTCATAGCCCATTATTTTTCTCCACAGTTCTAACTCCACAGGCAGTCAATATGAGATGCAAATTTGTTCCAGGCAAAAAACAAACAAACAAACAAACAAAAAACCCCAGAACATTTCCCCCCATTCTCATCAGTCCATTTTAACACAACACTTTCTAGCATTCCTAACTCTTCACCAGAGGAGTGGAATAGTCACTGTAATGAATCAAAGCTAAGACTGTACAAGCAACAGAACTGACAGTGACTGAATGATGCAACTCAATGTAAACATTATCTCAATGAGGTTCCTTATCTAGTAAAAGAAAAAGGAATGCTTTATAACTAAAAGGGCCACACAAATGTCCAGCCACAGATATTACTGTTAAAGTCATCTGCCTTGAATTAAGTGGAATGCATACATAGCCACAGTTCATCAGAGCAA